>CM057456.1:1157300000-1157577500 GCA_016271365.2 Neoceratodus forsteri | reverse complement strand
CCGATAAGTATTCAAAAAGCTATTTAGTGAAAAAGGACTTAACTTTGAATAGAACTGCCAATCTGACACTTTTTAATGAATTTGTACGATAATGCTTGTAAAAGCTGCCAATGAGATCACTGGAGACTGAGGTGCTCTGATATTTACAGGCCAGATACACTAGGACCAAATACAATGCCAGCTCTCTCACATTACTCCTGGAATGTATCTAAACTCTGCCCAGGAGGAGTTAGATGCTACTGTAGTTTAGACATGCACCCAAAATGGAAAAACTGAAACCAGTGTTAATTGTACAGTGAGTACTGTACTGCAAGTAAGAATCATGACTTTGTATTTCATACAGGCTATTGAACAAAGATAATATGTGAAATTCAGTTACTACTAACTAGGCATTGATGAAGCTTTGTGAATAAATTGGATTTCATGAAGTTTTGGTTGGTGAAATTGCTTTCTTTTTCTTTTGTAAATTGACCAAAATTCACTCCTGATGTGGTAATTACTCAAAAAAAGACAAAGTTGCAGTAAAAATGTCACACTGTTCCAATTCACAAAATTTCTATTACTAACATGGGCCAGAGTAAAACCAGTAGACTATAGCTGAAAGGCTGTATGATAATTACCACTTCACTGAGCCATTTTGCTTCTTTCTGCATATCAGAACATTTACTCGGTTACTCAGTATTACTCGGTTATGTAAAGGTGGAAGAAGGCACTAGGCCTATCGAGACCACCTTCCCCACACATTGTAAGGGTTAATGTAATTTACTATCCCAACAAGAGTTTGTCCAGTTCAAGTTTAAATTTATTAAAGCTAGTAATATTTATAATATCCTGGGGCAGTGCATTTCACAGTTGAGCTACTCTAACTGTAAAGTAATGTTGTCACTTGTTAGTTAGGACTTTCGGGATGAGTATCTGTTTGTTGTGACATCTTAAGTTTTTGGGTTTGTCCGCCATTACTATGTTACATTCTTTCTTAAGCAGTTTGTCTCTTAAGATCTTAAATGAGAGAGGTAAGTCACCGCGATCCCTTCTCAATTGCAAATCATATAAGCCTAGTGAGGTCAGCCAGTCTTCGTATGGCAGGTTTCTAATTCTACGTATTTGTTTAGTCATTTTTCTTTGCATGCTCTCTATAATTATCTTTGTTGAGATAGGGGGCCCAGAATGAAACAGCATAGTTAGTGTGTGGGTGAATAAATGATTTATAGAGAGGTAAGATGCAATGCTCATTTCTCATAATGAATGACCTCTTTATGACTGATAGAATATGGTTACCAACCTTTTCTACACTGGTCAACAGATGTAAGCAAGTTATTCACTACAATGCCAAGATCTTCTCTGTAGTAACTGTCTTAATGATGTTTCCATTTAGGTAATAACTGGTGAGGACATTTCTAGTACCAAGGTGGACCACTGAACATTTGTCTGAGTTGAAAAACATTTCATTATTTGTTGCCCAATTTTCTATTATTAGCAAAACCAGCTTGAGTAGTGCAACTTTTTCTTTGGTATCTACTTCAGAGAATATTTTAGTATCATCAGCAAATTTGATGAGCTTGTTGGAAACTCCATGGTGAACATCACTTATGTAAATACCAAACAAGGTAGGCCCAAGTACCGAGCCCTGAGGATCCCCACTGGTCACCTCAATCTCCTTAGAGTTTGTTCAGTGTTTGTGGAATAAGTATTTATGCTTGTGCAACTCTGTTGTGGCTATACTCTAGTCCTAATCTTTTAGGCCCTTAGCTTGATAGTTGGTAGGAATAGAGAGCCCGCCCCCAGGTGGACAGGAGGAGTGAGATGATTAGAAGAGAAAGGAGAGGATGGTGGGAAAATTCCAAACTCTAGAGTGAGGGTTGTTGGGAGCAGCTGGTTTAAGTAAACTATGTGGGAGGAGTTTATTCCCCCATATTGAACCTTGGGCCAGCCCTTCCATTCAATGTTTGTGGAATAAGTGTTTATGGCAAACCAAGCTGAAACACAAATGGCAGCAAATCCATGAGTAGGTGATGCATCAGTATAAATCTTGGGGTCAGAGTCCATAGCTTGATCTTTATAAAACATGGAGCAAACGTTCCAGTGGGCAAGGGATAAGGACTACATGGCCAGGTCAGATTTTGCTGCATCCGATTCTGAATGTAGTGATGTAGGTTGTCAACTGAAGGAAGCATGGTTTAAGAGATAGGAGATAAATTATCTGCCTTGTGGTATGATTCTCATACCAAAGTTCAAGTAACCAATAAAGAAAGTAGCTCTTGCTTTGTACACGGTGATCATGTTGAAAAAGCATGGACCTTAGATTGGATGCAGAGAAGTTTGTCTGTGAGAAGTCGAGTTTCCATGCAGACAGAGTCCAGTACGATGCAGAGAAATTCATGGGAGGTATCCAGGCCCAGGGTTTTTTCTGTTGCTAGGGGGATATTCAGGGATGTAAAGAACTGAACAAGGGTCTGTAAGCTTTCCTCTGGAATGGAGTATGTTGGATCTATGAGGAGAAAATCATCCAAGAAGTGCAGCATGGCAGATCTATGATGAACATTAAGTGAGGCCCAGCAGAAGGCTTCAGCAAAGTCATTGAAGAGCTCAGGGATGCTCCTACATCTGAAGATCAGACAGACTGTGAAATAATAACTATTGTCCCAATACATGCCATAAAGATGCCATGTGGAAGGGTGGATTGTCAAAAGTTTGAAAGCATCCGAGATGTTGGCTTTGGCAAACCAAACTCCTGAACCAAGCTGCTTAATAAGTGTAATAGTGTCGTCAATGCGGGGGTAGCATAGAAAGTACTCTTCAGCTGGAATTAAGGAATTGATACTGGGAGTGGAAGAAGTGTGGGGAGTGGAGAGTTCCATGATAAGTCGCTTTTTGCCTAAAAACTTCTTGATCGCTATGCCAAGTAGATTGATATGGAATATGGGACATGAAAGCTGATGACATGGACCAATAATAAAGTCTTTTAGGAGTTCCTTCTGGAGTAGGTGCATCACAGTGTCAGGCTCAAGTAGTGTGGATTGCAAATTGCAGCAAAAGGATTCAGATGGTAGGGCAGCAATGCCCATATGAAATCCATGCTGGAACCCCAAAAGGAGGTGGTCAACTGAGGCACAGGAAGGATGGGAATTCAAAGCAGTAGCTAACACAGGGACAAGGATAGGCATAGATGGATGGGAGAAGGGTCATCTGGAAGATCAGGAAACCTTAGGACAAATGCAGAGAGCATGAGCATCATGGCAAAAACTGCAGACATGCAGAAAACAGCAGTTGGCGTAGAGATTGCCAGATGTGTTGAAGCTGTAATAAACCTAGTGACTGCCCACAGACAAAAGGGAGCACAATGGAGTTGGATGGGCTCTGTTGTTTATGAAGGAATAAGTGAATCCTGAAGGAGCGGAAGGAGGTGATGATGGAGCTGGCCCAAAGTCTGAGGAGGAGGTCATAGAGGAGGCAGTCACCAACTGGCAGAGGGGAGCAAAATGGGTGAAAGAACCACAAAGAGAGCAGGTAAAGGCCTTTTGGCCAGTAAAGTGATGGCAAAACAGTTCATTGTCCAGAACTGCCCAATCCAGCTTCATCTTATAATGATGCAAAGCTGCAGCCACCTTTGCAGAAAAGGATTTGTGGTAGTCATAGAAGAAGATACTGCTGTAACGGTTACTAAGATCTACAATAAGGTACAAGTAGGGATCCAGTTCTACAGTACGGGCTGGAAAAGCAAAGCAAAGGATGTCCCGGTAAAGACTAAAGGCCAGGTCAAATTCAGAAATGGTGAGCTTGCAGAGGAGACAGGGATCCTTGGATTTCAGGATGACAGAGACATCACAGCAAAAGACAATGCAATTATCAGTGAGGTTCTGGAAGGAAACCAGGAGGGAAACCAGATTAGCATCCTTGCCATCAAAGATGCCCTTACAGAGGTGATCCGAGATGAGATGGATCAGAGAAATAATCAAGGCAGAAGGAGAAGGTGACATATGTGGAACAGCTAGAGGAGCAGGAATGGGTGCAGCAGCAAGCTCAACTGGAGGAGCTGGAGGAGAAAGGACATTGCTTGGAGAAGGCAGGATAGGCGAAGAAGCAGGCAGAACAGGATGCAGCTAAGTCACCAGGTGGGTTTCAGTGGAGGACATGTGGGACTGGAGATCAGACATGGAAGAAGACATCTGGGCCATTAAGGTACACATCTCAGACATGGGAGAGGTAGGCAATGGAGCCACTGGAGCAGGTGCCAGAGCAGGAGCTGAGCTGACGCTTGCCAAGTAGACGTCCTACAGGACTTGTTTACGAGTACAAGCAGGGTAAGCAACACCATGGCAGCAGAGTTCAGCAGTCAAATGGGGCACAGTCAAATCTGAAATGGAAAGATGGGTCTTGGTGATGCGCTCCTGCCAGGTGGAGGAACAGGCGAAGCAGGAGGAGCAACATCGGGCACAAGTATAGGAACATCTGAGAAGGAGGAGGAGGAGACCATGGCAGGCAAGTTCTGGAAGAAGAAAGAACCAGACATGAGGATAAATGCACCAAAGGAGGGACATAAACCCAAGAAAACAAAGCAGAATGGCAAGACTCCCATCCAATGGTGTCCACTGCTTTAACGGGGGCAGCAGCTGGAGGACGGAGACTTGTATACATGGCAAGGCAACAACAGGACACTATTCCCAGAAGACAGGGGCCTACCTGCACTAGATACCCTAAAGGCAGAGTTAGGAACAGGCCCACAGACAGCAGGAGTGCACTGGGAGAACTGAGCTGAAAAACACAAGAGGAAAAGTGAGAGGGGAAAAGAGGAGAAACGAGCAGAAGCAGAAAGCTGGAAGAAAAGGGGGTGGCCAACGTGAAATGGACAAGTGACCACTAAGGGCTACGATGCTCCACCAAGACCCCTGAGTCCTCCATCATAGGAAAAACAGGAAGCCTTGGGCCTGAGGAGGCAACAAGTGAGGCAGGCAAAGTGGGAAAACAGCAAAAGCAAGGGGGGCGGGAATGAGCAGCAGAGATGGTAATGCCAGGATCGTGCCAGGTAAGGAAGGGCCTTTAAGGAAAAGTATCTCTTCTGGACTTTCAACAGGAAGGTTCAAGGGTAAGGTGGAGTAGGGAGGAATGTTTAAACAGTGGGATGGGAGGGGGTTATGTAAGTTAAAAGTGAAACATGGGTGGAAGTGCACCACAGCGGCTGGGGGGAGAGGAATTCAAGTAAAATAAAGACTGCAATCCATATATAAATCTGCCAGAAAACAGCACATATGCACATGGCAGAAGTACACAAAGTGTAATTCTATGGCAAATTGACAAGTGCGCCATAGAGACTAGGATATCAGGTCATGCATGGGTGCAATGTTACATTCCAGTTAGTTGTGCATAGCGAACCTCATCCAGAAAGCAGTGGCAATGGGAGCGGTTGAGGAGGAGACAATGGCAGAAGGAAAGGGAAGGGGGGAGCGGGGAATGGGGAATGGGAGGAAAGGGGGGCAGCAGGGGCCAGTGCAGAGAAACAGGGAAAGGAGCTGAGGGCAGCCACCAGGGACATTCAAGCACCACAAGGGTGGAACAGACCATGGGGAGGAGAGGGAAGCATGACCAGGACAGGAAAGGAAAACTAAAAATGAGAGCAGGCAGCAAACAGTGCAGCAGGAAGATGGGGGGTGGCAGAAAATTGGAAGGGCAGCAGTGGAGGAGAAGGGAGAGTGCCAGCCCAGGAAGGGAAGAAAGGTGACACAGCTCAGGGAGGCAAATAGGAAAACCTCAGGAGTCGCATGCATAATGATGATGGGGACATCCAACAAGCAAGGAAAACAGGCAGACTAGCAGGAGCAATGAAAAGGAGCACAGCTCCTGATGCAGAGCTGCAGCCCAGCCAGGAAAGAGCAAATGGGAAAACATGCAAAAACGGATGGGGAGCTGAGCAGACTAGGAGGCAATGCCAGCAACGGAGGTGAGGAACCAATGGTGGGAGCCGGGGAATTGGAAGGGAGGGGGGCTCAACATCAGCACAAAAACACAAGGCAGAAGCAGGTGAAAAACAGGCACAGAAAGAACCAGCATGCAGGAGCTCAGGCAGTAAGGGAAAATTCCAAACTCTAGAGCGAGGCTTGTTGGGAGTAGCTGGTTTAAGTAAACTGTGTGGAAGGAGTTTATCCCCCCAAACTGAACCTCAGGCCAGCCCTCCCATAAATGCATTTACAAGAAATAAAAGCATCAAATGATTCAATTCAGCAATTCCCATGTTTGGAATAAATATTACACCACAGAGTACCCTGTTCCTCTTCAGACCACAGCTTACGGTGCACTGCATATAAGTGCAATCTGAAGGAAACCCCAATGTACATTTTTTTGTGTAAGGTTAATGTAAAATCAATTGATTTAGAACATGGATGGAACACATGGGGCCAGATTTTTAAAGGGCCTGCAGAGTCATACAGGTTACATCTGACAGCTGCGTGCACCAAGACCTGGTGTGCCAGGGACACTGCACTACATTTTTGAAGAACACAAGTCCCGGTACCAAGGTCCCCACAGTTGCCACAAATGGTCCTTTGCATCAAACTGATGGCATAAGGGAGGGGATTGACAGAGGCTGCCATAATCTCACAGCCTGTCACTTCCACTGCAGATGAAGGTACATATAGCTGCATATGGAAATGGTGACCCCCCAAATAATGGAAATCAGTGACCGCATTCACACATGGGCCTGGATATTCAAAGGGGTTGCGTATGGTGCAACAGAGTTGCTCTGGTGCAATTCCGCATTGTGCCAGTGGGATATTGAAAGGGCTGCCAGGTGTAGCCAAATCTTGATGCGCAATGACATTATTAATATCCCTGGTAGTTTAGTGGCACCCCACCTCCCTCCCATGTCCCTGATTGCCTGTCAATGACTGTACTAAAATCCCTGGTAGTCTAGTGGCACCTCCCCTCCTCCCATTGCCGAGATTGTTGGTTAATACCAAACAAAATCCCTGATAGTCCAGCGGTACCCCCCCCCGCCCATAGCCCCGATCATGGTACATACAGCGCCATATGTATATTCCCTGGTGGTCTAGTGGTCCCCCCACACCCCGACCTGTTGCCATGATCGTGGTAAATCTCCACAGTGTAATTCCCTGGTAATCCACCCTCAGAGAACCCCTTGCCCACCCCGCTCCCCCCATCATCGGAGGGCAGCTGTAACCCCCCCGCATACTGCCCAACTGCCTGCCGAATGACAGGTACATTATGGGCTTGCAGGGCATACTGTACTAGAAGGTCCCAAATATGTGAATGACTTCATTCACATATTTGGGGCCATCTAGTACAGTATGCCCTGAAAGGCCATTGGTCCACACTGCAGACCAATGGGCTTACAGCCCATACTGTACCTGTCATTCAGCGGATGGCCGGGTGGTATGCGGGCAGATTGCAGCTACCCACCAATGATGGCGGGAAGCGGGCAGGCAAGGGTTCTCTGTGGTGGAGGGGTGGGGGGTGCCACTGGATCACCAGGGAACTACACTGTGGAGATTTACTGAGACTGCGGCAATGGGCAAGGGGGTGAGGGGACCACTAGACTAGCAGGGAATATACATACGGTGCTGTACTGTGATCGGGGCTGGGGCGGGGGGTACCACTGGACTACCAGGGATTTTGTATGGTATTAACCTGCGATTTTGGCAATGGGAGGGAGAGGGGTGCCACTAGACTACCAGGGATTTTAATACAAGTCATTTATGGGCAATCGCAGCAATGGGAGGGAGGGGGTGCCACTAGACTACCAGGGATTGTAATACTGACATTTATGGGTAATCGTGGAAACAGGAGGGAGGTGGTACCATTAGACTACCAGGGAATTGTCCTATGGCATTGTACCAAGATTGTGGCTGCGGGGCCGGGGATGCCCCAAGACCCCCACAGTGCACATGTCATTCTGTGCAGGGTGCCATGTGCAGTTCACCAGGCTGCCCTGCACAAAGCATGGAAATGGCCCCATTTGTACCTTGCATATATTAAGGCCTCATTTGCATGCCCCCTGCTGAATATCGTGTTTGATGCACCCAGCGCAACTGCACTTGCGCTGATGCATCCCTATGCTCCTTATCTGTGGCTTGCACCAGTGCAGTGCCACTGCGCCATGCTCAGTATGTGCATTGACCTTGCCATATTCAATGGTGCTGCACCATGGTGCATCACCATTGAATATCACCTGGCCCTGGCACCAGCACATACCAGTTGCGCTGCACCCAGGCTTGCGCCACTGTCTGGTGCAGTCTGAATATCTGGGCCCTGATGTTCAAGTTATCTGAAATCAGCCATTGTAAAAGAATATACTGACCATATATGATGGAGTTTGCATGTAGTGTTGTGCAAAACTGGAAAATTTCACCCAGAAAAAATATTTCGCAGAATTTGTGCATTTCATGAAATATTTCGCCAGGCAAAATGTGAAATTTTGCCCTAAAACTGGTGAAATTTGTGGCTCATGGGCAAAATTTCACCACCCGAGGGTGACATTTCTCAATTTTGCCAATGACCATCAATCTTTAACAAAAAAAATCCCCTCCCCATCCCTGGTGTCTAGTGGACCCCTCCAGGCCAATCACCAGCCAAATTAAAGTAAAGAACCCTCCCATGCCCCCAGTCAATCCCAGTTATTTTCCCCTCCTCCCCAGGTATGACCCTGGCCCCAATCTTAAAAATAAAAAAGCAATCCCCTTCCCTGTCCCTGGTGTCTAGTGGTTCCCCCACCCAGTCTTAAGTCAGAGCCCACCCCGTTCTGCCCCAGTACCCTGACTGGTCCACTGGCACAGCCCTCCACTCTCCTCCACTGCCAGTAGCCTGTCTCAGTGCTCAGCGAATGAGCGCATGCTTTGTTCAAGCACAAGCTCATTCATTGAGCACTCAGATGGGCTGCTGGCCATGGAGGTGAGGGCTGCGCTGGTTGTCTGATCGGGGTACTGTGGGGGCTCTGACAAAATGTACTGTACATTGTGAATGGTTACCATTGATTCATCTAATAAGCTCGCAATGTACTGTAAAGGAGCACAGACACCAAATGACATGGCACTGATAACATTTTGTAACTGACACACTTCCTTTTACACATTTTCCCCGACTAGGACTTTGGCATTTTTAAAAATCCTCATTTTGTGTGGCCAGGACCAGTGAAATAGTTACCAGTTGTTCCAAACTAGTGCCACAAACAAATACATCAGGAATCGTTTGCATCTCACAGGCTGTAGTTTGAATGCCACTGATTTACAAGCAAGGGGATTCTGGGGAATGAGGAGTAGTGAGCTGAATGGACCCCACCCCGTACCTTATATGAGATTCAGATCCAAATCTAAGTCCCCCAAAATTCACAGTATTCAGAAATTTAGATTCGGGGTCACACACATCCCTCGTGGACAAGGTTATTATTGGTGGCCTGGGAAAAAGTACACAAGCCACTGCAATATGAAAATGCTGTCAGCTGTGTTACGATGGCAGTTCAGGACTACCAGCACCAGCCTTAGATCAGCACCAAGTATAAAAATGATGATGCAAAACATGATTACACAAAATTTATGAGAGGATCAGCATACACATTTTTAATAGCTTACAAAATGCAGGTTCCCAGATGACAGCACATTTAGCAGCACAAAAGAGCACAAAGTGTATGTAGGCTAAAAAAGGGGGATTATATACCTCCCTGAATATATCCCGACACCATTCACTTCTATTTGGATTTAAACACTATCACTTCTTTTAAATTCCAGCACTTGCAATCACAACAACAAAAATTCCTAAATTCAGCTCCTTGTATTTCTTTACTGGCTAATTTTTTTAACTGGTTTAAGCAAAATTGATGTAAGCAAGAAGTACACTGAAGGATACAATCCTACCCTGTCCTACTGCGATTACAGAAAAGCTGCTGTACTTGCTGACTCTGCTTCATTTTTTTGCACTTGCCCTTTGTTTCTCAATATGCACAGCTTTTAGCACGTTAATGGATGCTCAGCAATATTATGATTCGACAAGCTGTGGTCCGACTGAAGCTGAAATTCCCTTTACAAGGCTGGCACTCTGGTTGATGACTAGCCTTTCAGCACTGAATGTATTCTGTAGGGGTGACCAGCCGACAATAAAAACTGTTTTTACTACATGCTAATAAGACACTGCATATTAGAAAGGATTCAAGGATTAAATACATATTTATAGCTAATCAGATTATATCTGAGTTTGTTAGCTTTTAAAAATTGTTTTGAAAAGCACAAAGCACTTTATTACATTTGTACTATTCAAGTACCTTATGGGATTTTACAATAATAATGAGTGAGTATAACTGCCTTCTGACTTTGAGAATGAACAACTGTTAGTCAGTACTGTGAATGTGATCTCATATTTCTGGTACTAACTACTGTGGATTTTTGAATCAAGTTTGGACATTGTGCGGCCTGGAAACGTTTAAAAAAGTTGTTTTTGAGACCATTGTCTATCACATAGAAAATGAAGAAATATGATTTGCTTTCCATGTTGAATACGTTTAAGAGTGAGATTATCTCGGCAGATTGTGGGGAGAGGGGGAATGTTGTAGCAGGTTTACATATGGGATGGCATACTATTACACTTAATGTTCTGGGTGCTGTGCACATTTTTCTGTCCTATTTGGCCTGAAAAAAATATCACAGTTTGATTTGAAAGGCTGAAGCCAGACATACTGTATATAGTACTTGGCTGTCCTTTGTGCCTTTAAAATATTTATTTTTTATATTTAAATAGTTCTAATTTCTTTGGAGTCCCAAAATAACACCTGACAGTCAGTGGACGATTGACTATAGCAGGAACTGGGGAAGTTACTGTCAGGATATCATCAGATTAAGGTAAAAGTTCTGTTAACAGTGTTGTTATATGCTTACTGTGGGATATTTCTCTGGGTAGTCTAAAAAACCATTCTGTATTAAATAATAGGGGAGATGGGATGCCTCCTGAAAAATATCATATGTACTTATTTATTGAGTTTAAACCCTATGACTTCATATGTAGCAGAGCTATCCAAAGTAGTTTATCTCTTCTTTTCTCCTCTCTTCCCTTCTCATCTTCTTTCCAGCATGTCGCTTGCATATGTTGCCAGCATGAAATGTACATTGTGAGTAGTTATCACTGATTCATCTAATAAGCTCACAATGTACTGTAAAGGGGCACAGACACCAAATGGCATGACACAAATATCATTTTGTAGCTGCCACGTTTTCTTTTACACATTTTCCAAAAACTAGGACTTGGACATTTTAAAAATCCTAATTTTATGTGGCTAGGGCCACTAAAATAGTTACCTGTTGTTCCAAACTGGTGCCACAAACAAAGATATCAGGAATCGTACACATCTCACAGGCTGTAGTCTGAATGCCACTGATTTACAAGTAAGGGGATTCTGGGGAATGAGGAGTACTGAACTGAATGGACCCCACCCCATACCTTATCTGATGTTCAGATCCAAATCTAAGTCCCCCAAAATTCACAGCATTCAGAAATTTAGATTCAGGGTCACACACATCCCTAGTGGACAAGGTTATTTTTGGTGGCCGGGGAAAAAGTACACTAGCCACTGCAATATGAAAATTCTGTCAGCTGTGTTAAGATGGCAGTTCAGGACTACCAAGGTTAAGGCTGTTGTGAATAAGCTCTTCTTCTCAAGCATGCCCTCTGGCATCATCCTTAGACCAGCACCAAGTACAAAAATGATCATGTAAAACATGATTACACAAAATTCATGAGAGGCTCAGTGTACACATTTCTAATAGCTTCCCCAGACAACAGCACATTTAGCAGCACAAAAGAGCCCAGAGTGCATGTAGGCTAAAAAAGGGGGTGAGCTGGGGGATGGTGGTTATATACCACCCTGAATATATCCCGACACAGTTCACTTCTTTTTGGATTTAAACACTATCACATCTTTTGAATTTGCAGCGCTTGCAATCACAACAGGAATTCCTAAATTCAGCTCCTTATATTTCTTAACTGGCTCATTTTTTAAACTAATTTAAGCAAAATTGATGTAACCAAAAAGTACACTGAAGGATACAATCCTACCTTGTCCTACTGCGATTACAGAAAAGCTGCTGTACTCGCTGACTCTGCTTCATTTTTTTGCACTTGCCCTTTGTTTCTCAATGTGCGCAGTTTTTAGTACGTTAATGGATGCTCAGCAATATTATTATTCGACAAGCTGTGGACCAACTGAAGCTGAAATTCTTTTTACAAGTCTGACACTCTGTTGATGACTAGCCTTTCAGCACTGGTTGTATTCTGTAGGGGTGACCAGCCGACAATAAAAACTGTTTTTACTACATGCTAATAAGACACTGCATACTAGAAATGATTCAAGTATTAAATACACATTTACAGCTAATTGGATTGTTTCTGAGTTTTTTAGCTTTTCAAAATTGTTTTGAAAATAATAATAATAAATTTATTTATAAAGTGCCTTTCGATTTCCAAGGTGCTGCACATATTAAGAGAATAACATCAAACATTAAAATCCAGTAATACACACAGATAAAACCATAACACAATAGCATTAGACATTAAATTCAAGGTAAATAGAGATAAAACTACAACACAATCAACAATTACAATATAATCAGCCATCCAAAAAGGCCATTTGCCAAAGATAAGTTTTCAGGTTACTCTTAAACTCCTCCACGGAGGTGCACTCCCGTAACTGGCGGGGTAGAGAATTCCAAAGAGTGGGTGCAGCATGACAGAATGCTCTACAGCCTGAAGATTTAAGACTCACTCTTGGAATCTTTAGCAACCCCTCATCGGCCAAGCGAAGCGATTGGCCAGGGCAGTAAGGCACCAGATGTTCTTTTAGATAGGCCAGACCCTGATCATGAAGGGCTTTGAAAGTCAGTAAACTGACTTTAAAGGTGATCTGCCACCATATGGGTAGCCAGTGCAGTTCGCACAGCTCCAGGGTAATATGACAGGACCTACTTGTCCCAGTCAAAACCTGGGCTGCTGCCTTATGCACCAGCTGTAGGTGACAGATTTCAACCCCAGAAAGCCCAAAGTACAGGGAGTTGCAGTAGTCCAGACGTGAGGACACAAAGGCGTGGACCAACGTTGGTAGGGTGTCAGACGGAACAAGGTGCTTCACTCTGGCGATATTCCTAAGATGGTAAAAGGAAGTCTTGACAACAGCTGACACTTGTGACTGTCATGTCAGCCTGTCATACAAGATAACCCCCAGATTACGCACCCGTTCAGAGGTCAGAAGTGAAACATCACCAAGGAATATTCCAGAGGGTGTACCAAAATGCGACCCCTCTATCTGACAACCCGGGTCCACAAGCAAAGCCTCTGTCTTTTCTGTGTTCAACTTCAACCAACTAGAATCCATACAATCCTGGATTTCTTCCAGACAGTTGTTAAACACCGAGAGAGCTCCATCCTGGTCAGGTGCAAAAGACAGGTACAGCTGGGTATCATCTGCATAGCAGTGACATCTCAGCCCATACCATCTTATAATGTCTCCGAGGGGCAGCATGTACACTGCGAATAACATGGGAGATATCACAGAACCCTGAAGCAACCCCACACAACAAAGAAGTTGGGCAAGAGGAAAGAAAACCTGATACAACTCTTTGTGATCTCCCAGTGAGGAATGAGGTGAACCATTGTAGAATGATTCCTAAAATTCCACAAATCTGCCTCAGGCGTGCTATCAACACCAAGTGATCCACAGTGTCAAAAGCTGAGGCGAGATCAAGGAGAACCAGAATGGAATGTCTCTTCTGATCTCTCACCCTCAGATCATTAAGCACCTGAACCAGCACAGTCTCAGTGCTATGTCTTTTACGAAAACTGGATTGGAAGGATTCGTAGATGTTATGGATGGTTAAATGGTCTTCCAATTGGGCTGCCACTACCTTCTCAATCACCTTTCCAATAAAGGGAAGGTTAGTGATGGGTCTATAGTTTGTGAAACAGTCTGGGTCCAAGGTAGCTTTCTTCAAAAGAGGTGTCACCACCGCCTTTTTCAGGGAGCTAGGGAACTCACCTGACTCCAGGGAGCACCAGACTATTTGCACAAGGACTGGACCAATGATATCACTACAACCCAAAATTAGGGAGGTTGGTCCAGGATCCAAACTACAGCTTATGGGACGCACACTATGGATGATCCTCATAACATCCACAAAATCAGGTTGACTGAAGGAACTCACAGAAAATGGAGGTACTGTGAACTCAAACTGTTCAACAGCATCACCCTTAGAGATTGCTGGGTGAAAATCCACTATGATGTCAGCCACCTTAGTTGCAAAGTAACAAGCGAGCTCCTCGCACACTAATTGCGAAAAGACTTTTTGAACTTGCAGACAGGCTGGGTTGCACAGTCTGTCTACAGTTCGAAACAGCTGAGCTGGTAGATTCTGAGCAACTACAATCTCCCTGGACAGGAATTCTGCCTTCTTATGGGTGATTGCAGATTGATAGACAGAATAATGTTCCATCAATCTAAGGTGGTCGGCATCAAGAGCAGACTTGTGCCAGTACCGCTCTAACCTTTGCCCCTGTCTCCGCATCTCCCTCAATGTCCCATCAAACCAAGGGGACTTGGGGTGAAGAGATAGGGGGCACACATGAACAGGAGCAATAAGATCCAGAGCCATTGTAACAGCTGTATTATAGGCTGACACCAGGGTCTCTGGATAACTGCTCGCCAACACAGGGGACGAGAGGTCAAGGACCGCCATGAGGCCTTGGGAAGTAATATCCCGTAAAGGGCAGTACTTGACCATCTCCACAGGGGAAGGCCTTCTCAGAGGGCTGCAAAAACTGAACCCCACGGTGTAGTGGTCTGACCATGTGACTGGTTCCACCCCCAAGTTGAATGCATCAATCCCCAGGAGAAAGAC
The DNA here is from genome assembly GCA_016271365.2 of Neoceratodus forsteri. Classification (NCBI taxonomy): domain Eukaryota; kingdom Metazoa; phylum Chordata; order Ceratodontiformes; family Ceratodontidae; genus Neoceratodus; species Neoceratodus forsteri. The sequence continues at coordinate 1,157,562,624 of CM057456.1, read as the reverse complement.
TAAGTCCAGAGAGTGCCCAGATTTATGAGTAGCAGTGGAAACTACCTGTGTAAGGCCCAAAAAAGTCATTAATTGGAGGAAGCGATTACCAAATTGCGAAAGTTCATAGTCAACCCAGGCGTTGAAGTCATCCAGAACCATCAATCTGGGCAACTCAAACGACATGTTGACGATGAAGTCTGCTACTTCCTGTAAGAAACATTTCCCATCTCCGGGTGGACGGTAGATGAGTATGAAAAGCACTAATCATTTTATTACATTTGTACTATTTAAGTACTTTATGGGATTTTACAATAATAATGAGTATAACTGACTTCTGCCTTTGAGAATGAACAACCATTAGTTAATACTGTGAATGTAATCTCATATTTCTGGTACTAACTACGGTGGATTTTTGAATCAAGTTAGGACATTGTGCGGCCTGGAATAGTTAAAAATAAGTTGTTGTGAGACTGTTGTCTTATCACATAGAAAAAGGAGAAATAAGATCTGCTATCTATGTTGGATACGTTAAAGAGTGAGATTATCTTGGCAGATTGTGAGGAGAGGGGGGGGAATGTTGTAGCAGGTTTACATATGGGATGGTGTACTATTACACTTAGTGTTCTGGGTGCTGTGCACATTTTTCTGTCCTGTTTGACCTGACAACTGTCACAGTTTGATTTCAAAATTGGAAGACTGACATACTGTATTCAGTACTTGGCTGTTCTTTGTGCCTTTAAAATATTTTATTTTTATATTTCAAATAGTCATCTTTTCTTTGGAGTCCCAAAATAAAACCTGACAGTCAGTGGATGATTGATTGTAGCAGAAACTGTGGAAGCTACTGTCAGGATTGCATCAGATCAAGGTAACAGTTCTGTTACAGTGTTAAGTTTCATGCTCGCTCTGGGAGATTTATCTGGGGAGTCTAAAATTTGTTCAGCATTAAATAATAGGGAATATGAGTTGCCTTCTTAAAAAAATATCCTATTTATTTAAGTGAGTTTAAACTCTATGACTTCTGTGTAGCAGAGCTATCCAAAGTACTTCATCTCTTTTCTCCTCTCTTCCCTTCTCAGCTTCTTTACAGCATGCCGCATGCTTATGTTGCCAGCACAAAATGTACAACACATTGCGATTAGTTACCACCGATTCATCTAATAAGCTCACAATGTACTGTAAAGGGGCACAGACACCAAATGGCATGGCACAGATAACATTTTGTAGCTGCCGCGTTTCCTTTTACACATTTTCCCCAACTAGGAATTGGACATTTTAAAAATCCTAATTTTGGATGGCCAGGGCCACTGAAATAGCTACCTGTTGTTCCAAACTGGTGCCACAAACAAAGACATCAGAAATCGTATGCGTCCCACAGGCCGTAGTCTGGATGCCACTGATTTACAAGTAATGAGAATGAGGAGCAGTGAGCTGAATGGACCCTGCCCCGTACCTTATATCACTTTCAGATCCAAATCTAAGTCCCCCAAAATTCACAGTATTCAGAAATTTAGATTCGGAATCACGTACATCCCTAGTGATCAAGCTTATTTTTGGTGGCCTGGGAAAATGTACACACGCCACTACAACATGAAAATGTTGTCAGTTGTGCTGGGATGGCAGTTCAGGATTGCCAGGGTTATGGCTGTTAAGGGTAATCCTTTCTTCTCAAGTGTGCCCTCTGGCACCAGCCTTAGACCAACACCAAGTATAAAAATGATCAAGTAAAACATGGTTACACAAAATTTATGAAAGGCTCACTGTACACATTTCTAACAGCTTGCAAAATGCAAGTTCCCAGACAACAGCACATTTAGTAGCACAAAAGAGCACAAAGTGCATGTAGGCTGAAAAACAGGAGGGGGACCGGGGGGGGGGGTGTTGGTTATATACCACCGTGAACATATCCTGACACCATTGACCTCTATCTGGATTTTAATGCTATCACATCTTTTGAATTTCCAGTGCTTGCAATCATAACAACAACAAAAATTCTTAGGTTCTGCTCCTTATGTTTCTTTACTAGCTATTTTTTTTAACTGATTTAAGCAAAACTGATGTAAGCAAAAAGCACACCGAAGGATACAATCCTACCCTGTCCTATTGCAATTACAGTAAAGCTGCTGTACTCGTTGACTCTGCTTCATCTTTTTGCACTTGCCCTTTGTTTCTCAATATGCACAGCTTTTAGCACATTAATGGATGCTCAGCAGTACTATTATTCGACAAGTTGTGGTCCGACTGAAGCTGAAATTCCATTACAAGGCTGACACTCTGGTTGATGACTAGCCTTTCAGCACTGGTAGTATTCTGTAGGGGTGACCAGCCTACAATAAAAACTGTTTTTACTACATGCTAATAAGACACTGCATACTAGAAAGGTTTCAAATATTAAATAGATATTTACAGCTAATCAACCTGTCACATAGAACATGGATAAATAAGATCTGCTTTTATGTTGACTTATTCTATGAAATGTAAATATTTGTTGCTGGATGATGAGTTGTACATAAATGGCTACTCAGATGCATTGGGTTATCACTGATTTTTTCAACCATCCTGGTGCTGGCCCCACTGTGGGACTAGTAGGGGTGGTGTACTCTTGCTTTAAATGTAGCAGGAGCTTAGCATAATGTTGAATCTCATCCAACCGAAGGTGATGGGACTGTGTTATAAAGGAACCATGAAAATATGATAGGAATATCAACTAGTGTCCTTTTTAATCTGGTCATGTACACACACACACACACACACACACACACACACACACACACACACACACACACACACTTTACAAAATGTGATAAGTAAAAGGTATTTGCTCTATAATCGATACCTATTTGTCCTTCTTTACCTTGGGAGACATAGTGGACGAGTTGCCATGGTGGGGGGATTATATATTAAATTAAATGCTTCTGACACAATCTTGCAAAAATACCTTGGATTTTCTCATAAGAAAACTGAATATCAAACCTGAATAAACAGAAGTGGAAGCTGCTCCAAGTTTTTCATACCCCACATATATATAATACTAATTAAACAATAAGATGTGAGATGGTATGCATTGTGGTGGGACACTGGCACACCTTGGGTGTGTTGTGAGGCACAAGGCATCATCAAATGCCTTCACCCAGGAAGTGCCATCATACCACCACAATGCATACCCTGGAATGTCTTATTGTGATTATAAAATGGGTCTAAGATTTTTTTTTCAGGGGTGAAAAAAATACACAAAAATAAAATAGTGTTATGCATTTTAATTTTTTTACGTCCATAAAATAATGTTATGTATTTTAATTATTTTTTTATGTCCATCCACCCTAACAAAATAGTCCCAGCACATTGCAACATTTGGCATGCCATCTCCGTTTCAAATATAATACCCAGCTCAACACATTTCTTTGAAATTAGCCCTCAAACCTTATGTTTCCCCACACTCACCCCATTTACCTGTTATCTAACTTTTCCTCCTTCTCCTTTGAATTTTCTCTTTCCCTTGTTTGCACCTCGTTTCTGTTACAGCTTTTCTGCACTCAACAGATGAAATGTATTACTATGCATGGAACATAGGAATTCAAATCTCAGCTCAATTTTGCTGGCATAATGTTCACCACCTCACTCACACAACAGAAGGCCTCAGATGGAACCCGGGCTTCTATTGTTTCTGTATCAGCTTAAAAAGCAGATATTTCCCTTAGCATGGGGGTTTTTTGATGGTCAGCAATGAAACAACACAGCTTAAAATTGTAAGTACTGTGGTATTTAATTTGTATGTATGTGAATGTAAAAAGAGGATTATGAGGGCAACTAGCATGTAACTATTATTTTTTTAATTTAAGGCAGTTTTATTTTGTGGGCCTTGTTGAAGGTTTTAAGTGAGTAATGGTGGCAGTCATGTTTGTGATGGTAGTCAGGGATGTGTGGTTAGTGTTGGTTTCATTGTGAGGAGGCTGCTGGATCTTTATCCAGTGCTGCTGTGCTGAAATAACAGCAAAGGCACAGATGACCCACAGACATTCAGATTTTACTGTTTTTCAAACCCATTTGATGATTAAGCAATAATACATGACAGTCATGCTTTATCATAGGATATTGGCATAGAAACATGGAAACATAGAAGCTGATGGCAGATACGGACCGCAAGGCCCATCCAGTCTGCCCATTTCCTTTCCTGCCTTATAAATGTGCCATCGGCCTTTGCTCTGTCAATGGCCTATCTATTCATACTCATCTGTATTGCTCCCTTATGCCTATCCAATGCCTGTTTGAAGCCCTGCACTGTATTCATATCTACCACTTCCTGAGGTAGGTCATTCAAAGCATCCTCCACCCTTTCTGTAAAAAAGAACTTCCTCACATTACCCCTTAATTGTCCTCCCTCTAATCTCGTGCTGTGTCCTCTTGTCCTGCTAGTTTTCTTATATTGAAACATGTTAGACTCTTTCACCTTGTTAATGCCCTTAAGGTGTTTGAATGTTTTAATCATATCACCTCTCTCCCTCCTTTGCTCTAGGGTATACATATTGAACTCCATTAATCTGTCTTCATATGTTTTCTGATGCAGTCCCTGCACCATTTTGGTTGCCCTTCTCTGGACTGCCTCAATTTGGTTAATGTCCTTGTGAAGGTGTGGCCTCCAATACTGCACACGGTACTCCAGAAGGGGCCTAACCTTGTCTTGAAAAGAGGGATTATTACCTCCCTCTTCCAACTTGTGATACCCCTATTAATACACCCTAACATCTCCCTAGCCTTACCTACTGCTTTAGTGGTCTGCTTGGATGATTTCAGGTCATCAGTGATGATGATGCCCAAATCTCTTTCTTCTCTTGTGACTGCCAGCAATTCTCCTCCCAGTCTATAGGTGGCTTCATGGTTTCTCTTCCCTATGTGTATGATCTTGCACTTCTTTGCATTAAACCCCAGTTGCCACTCTTCCGACCATTTTGCTACTTTATCCAGATCTCTTCTCATTTTGTCCACCCCATCTGGATCATCTACTCTGTTGCAGATCTTGGTGTCATCTGCAAACAGACAAACGTTACCCTCCAGTCCATCTGCAATGTCACTGATGAAGATATTGAAGAGGACTGGCCCCAGGACTGATCCCTGATGTACCCCACTTGTGACTTGCATCTCTTTTGACTGTATACCATTTACAACCACTATTTGTTTTCTGCCCGCCAACCAGTTTACCACCCAGTTGACCAACTTCTGACTCACCCCAAGCCTACCCAGATTATTAATGAATCTTCGATGTGGAACAGTATCGAAAGCTTTGCTGAAGTCAAGGTAGGCGACATCAACTGCTCCCCCTTGGTCCACCGCTCTGGTTACCCAGTCAAAGAAATCTAGGAGATTAATTTGACAGGACCTTCCTTTTGTAAACCCATGCTGTCTTGGATCCAGTGCTCCAATGGATTCCAGATGTTGCACTATCCTTTCCTTAAGGAGTGCCTCCATAATCTTGCCCACTAATGAGGTAAGACTGACTGGTCTGTAGTTCTCTGCCTCCTCCCTGATACCACTCTTGTGGAGTAGGATCACATGAGCCCTTCTCCAGTCTTCTCGGACCTCTCCTGTGCTCAGAGACTCACTAAACGGTTCTGATAATTGCTCTGCTAGTTCCACCCTTAGCTTCATTAGTATCCTGGGATGTATGCCATGAGGTCCCATTGCCTTGTCCTCCCTGAGCTTATCGAGCTCTTGCAGGACCCTTTCTTTTGTAAAGGGACTAGTACTCACCTCCCTCCCCCCTGTGTCCATGGTGCTGAGCTGTGGGCCCTGCCCTACCTTCTCTTCAGTAAATACTGAGCAGAAGTATCTATTTAAGATAGATGCTTTTACATGGTCCTCCTCCTCACACGCCCCCTTATCTCCTTTGATCTTAGCAATACCCCCTCTGGACTTTCTTCTTTCACTAATGTATCTATAGAAAGTCTTGTCACCTTCTTTTACTGTTCATGCTAGTGTGTCCTTGTTTTGGGCCTTTGCCTGCCTTACTGCCTTCCCTGCTTCCCTTAGGGAAGTTTGGTATGCCTCCCTATCTTCATCCCGCTGTGTGCCCTTATATTTCCTGAAGGCCAGCCTTTTGGCTGTGATTTTTTCTGCTACTGTTTTTGAGAACCAGAGTGATTTCATTCTTCTTTTGCACTTCCTTTTCTCTTTAACACAATGCCTTGAGTGCATTGTGAGGCATGAGGTGAAGCCAAGTGCCTTATGCACCCGAGAAGTGCTAATGTCTTATAATTAAGTGCACCCTGAAGTGTATTGTTGCTGTTATGTATTGGACCCATACAGTAAAGTACAAAAAGACATAAAGGTACAGTGAAGCCACCAGGATGAAGCCCAACTCTGCAGAATTTTGCAGTAGAGTTATTGCATTAAGCAATGCAATTTCAATGGGAGTTAATCCCTTTTGTCATGCAGGAAACCTGTGACACTACGCTTCATCCTGACGTGCTTCACTGTAGGTTTAGCAATACTTTCTTTTTACTGTTTATAAACTGCAGACATATTAGTACATACATAGTCAAATGTTAGATGCAGTAATCATGTTAACTGTAATAAATTTTAACTTATCGATAAATATTAAATGAATAACATAAAACAAGCAGTTAAAGCAATATAACTTCAATAAATATGACAAACTATACTTTTTAATGCTCAGTTAATGTTAGCTACTACAAGTCAATGCAAGTGACTAGTGGTTAGTGTCTCTCTAAATTGCAAAGTGTTAGACTATGTCAGCATTGGTAGCAGTCTGAATGGAAAAATCTGCCTGTTTGTCCTCTGTGTTTCCCTTGATGTTAGTGAGGGAATTGCTTTCCAGGAATTGTGAATCCTGTCTGTAGTTCTCGGTCGGAGTCTGTGTTTCATTGGTGGCAAGGAGATGGACAGTGTAGCTACAGTGACTGAGTGAAGTTTGTGAGGGTGGGACTGATTCATGATTCTCAAAGGTGAGTGGCTTCTGTGATGAAGGATTTTGACAGGGTATAGGGATATCAGTGTCTGTAAACAGACTCTGCTCAGGGCTCTTGTGTATACCCATTCATTTATGAAGGAATACAAGTATGGGCATAGAATGCTACTGACCAATCACATTACAAGCTTTTTCCTGTCCAGTATATAATTCCAGTTTTAGCATGGAAGCTGTTATGAGATGTCCCGGCCTGCTACTGTATGCAGTCTAATGAAATTTACTACATTGCTAGTAATAACTGCTCACATTTTCTCCTGACTCACTGCCACAGAACTACTTTTCATATGAACATATAAAGACCACTGGACACCAGGGAAAGCAGTTCACTATATTGAGCAAGTGGCCGAGTGGGAGGAGGGACTACTGGACACCAGGGAAGCTTATCTTTTGTACTCGGGCCAGAGATCAACGATCAGAGGGAACCACTATCACCAGGGACACTTCACTTTTTTTTTAACCAGTGCTGCAATCAGCAATGGGGGGGGGGGCACAAGATTACATGGATGCACACAGGGCTGCCTCTGGGGCAGGGGCTGGGGGGTCACGCTAAACTCATTCTCAGCCCATGTAAACAGGCCCACAATGGGCATGCAAATGGCCACCTAGTGCCTTACATACCAAATGGGATCATTTGCATGGTTGCTTTTGTAAATACCAAATAGAGCACCTGCATTATTCATTGCCAGGCCATTCTCTGGGATGCATGTCAGTGCAGCACTAGTGGGGTTAGAGGTAACAGTAATGAGGTTACCACTGACTCAACCTAGCCCTATTCACAGTCGGATAACATGGCATGCTAACTGTCAATGAATAGCATTTTTTAACTCCAGGGCAATAGCAAAGAGCAACGCAAAATTTTGCTATGTGCTTTGTGATTTTTTGTGAATCTGGCCCCTGGTGTTTTCATACCTAATGAATGTTATCATTTAAGTTCATCTTTCCCCTTCCTTCACTCCCCCAATATACTTTGGCTCTTGTATTTGAAGTTAGCGCCTACTCAGCAATCAGGGTAGGTTTCTTTATTCTGGCTCCAGAATTCTGTTTTCACACTTATCTAAATGCTAATTTGAGAACACATTAGTTTTTGGATTTATTTGGTTTTAATATTGAATAAAGTTTTGGTCCAGATTTGATTAACCACCACTGATTTGCCATTTCCTGGTATAATTCTTGTTGCAATTAACTCAAAAAATGCACCAGCTAATTGTGTATTATTTAATTTACATATTTAGAATGCACTGACAATGAATATAGTAAGGTTAAGAATTAGTTTCCAGTTTATAACTTTGCCTTTTGACTTTTCTTGCTTTTTCTGTTTTATTTCCATACAACTTTTTCTCTCCGCAGCCTGGCAACCAGCAGCTTATTCAGCCTTGTCCCTGCCTCTCCCGCCTGGCTCCCACCTTCCCGACTCACCTTGCCCCAAAGTTTCCCCCACAGATTACCCTCTACTTCTAGTAATGTTTTGTATTATCTTTCACTTGCATCTCATTCTCTGAGCGATCATGATACGTTGTCTCAAATTGTGCAGTGTCCTGTATGTAAACTCGTTTTTGGGGAAGGTGTTTGAATTTCTGTTTGTTGGCTTGCATGATTGATGTTTTGTGGGGGCCCAACACATCCGGAGTTAATAATGTGTTATCCAACTTTTTTTTGTTGTTACTGCCAGGGCTTTGAGGGTTTGAAATATTCAAAAAAATAACATATCTTTTATTTATTTTATTTAAACAGCAGTTTGGAAAACCTTTGAGCCATAGGCTCATTTACAAAGGTACCTTTGTTTCTTCCTGAATCACCTCATGTGCCCAGATTTCTGTATTCCCAGTGTGGTAGGGCTTCATTGAACGATTCCTGATGCAACTGTTTAGGGCTGTGTCTGTGGCCATGTTCAAGTTTTCCAAGCTCTTGTAGCTCTTGCTCTGGTCAGCCACAGTGGCTCTCAGTTTTTGTTGTTGCTGGTTCAATATCACTTTTGGCTGTTGCCTTGGTCTGGTTCCTTCCCAGACTCCAGTGGCTTGCTGCTCTGCCTGTGAAGTGGTTTGCACGGAACTGGATTTGTTAGTGATCACCGCCATTTTTGAGGTTTCCATCTTGAACCCTTCAGACAGGTTGTTGTTGTTTTCTTTTTCCTTTGGTAGCTCTGGCATCTGAGCAGGCTTAGTAAATGCATTAAGGTAAGAACAGTGGAGATCTGGTTTATAAAATGGAGTTCCATTGATTTTATCTCGTTTTTCAGGCTGCTTCATCATACCTGCTCTGTCTCCCTCATCTTTTTTCTTTATTGTTGCTGGAATATGTGTTTTGATCATTGTCAGGTAGGGGGTTATTGTTTTAGTGGCTTTTATTTTTAGGTGCCTCTTCTACATATTACTCTGCTCAAAGGGACGGGGTGGGGGGTGATTCAGCAGGCAAAAACTTCTTGCAATTTCAAGTTTTACTGTGACTTAGCTCAGTTAGTGGTTGTTCATTTCCAGTAGCTACATGTGGGTGTCTGAGCACTTAGTATGATAGCATTTGTTACACCTGTCTCTTGTATGACTAAAAGGCATATGCATGCTACAATGATGCTTTGAATTGAAGGGCAAAACACTCCACAATGTTTTAAGCAGAACACATTTGCTGGGCTGGGGTTGTATCTAGAGATGTGTGAAATTAGAAACATAGAAACATAGAAACATAGAATTTGATGGCAGATAAGGACCGCTTGGCCCACCCAGTCTGCCCATTTCCCTACCTACTGGATAAGCTGCAGATTCTAGTTAACCAGCAGCCTACTTCTTCCGACCCCCACCCCCTAGAATTGCCTTATGACTGTCCCATGCATACTTGAATTCCACCACTGATTTTGACTCCACAACCTCTTCGGAAGGCCATTCCATGCATCCACAACCCTCTCTGTGAAAAAATACTTCCTTAAATTACCTCTGAGCCACCCCCCCTCTATCTTCAAATTGTGCCCTCTTGTTCTTGCACACCTCTTTTTTTGAAAGATGCTACCCTCTTGGACTTTGTTGATTCCCTTGAGGTACTTGAACATTTCTATCATGTCCCCCCCTCTTCCTCCTTTCCTCGAGGCTATACATATTAAGCTCATTTCGACTCTCTTCATATGTCTTCCGGTGCAGACCCTGCACCATTTTAGTTGCCCTCCTCTGGACAGCTTCCATCCTGTCTATGTCTTTGCGGAGATTGGGTCTCCAGAACTGCACACAGTACTCCAGATGGGGTCTCACCAGCTGTCTGTACAGAGGGATAATAATTCCTGTTTTCTACTGGTGATGCCTCTCCCTATGCATCCCAGTATCCCCCCCCAGCCCTCCTTGCTGCCCTCTCACATTGCTTGCCCACCTTTAGGTCATCTGATATGACTACCCCCAGGTCCCTTTCCATTTTTGTTGTGGTTAGTATCTCACCCCCCATTGTGTACTCTTCCCCTGGGTTTTTGTTTCCCAGGTGCATTACCTTGCACTTCTTAGCATTGAATCTAAGCTGCCATACATTTGACCATTCCTCTAACCTTGCCAAGTCCCTTCTCATCCTTTCCATCCCATCCTGTGCATCAACTCTGTTGCAGAAAATTTTGTTCCATTAAATATTTTGTGAAATTTGCTCATTTCGTGAACTATTTCACGGGTACAATATGCAAAATTCTGTGGGCAAAATGCTAAATTTTGCCCATGAAACATGAAGTTTCTTCTGCAAAATGGTGAAATTTGGGCAATGTTTGGCAAAATTGCACATTTCGCACAGAATTTTGCAAAATATTTCACGTGGTGAAATTTCCGATTTTTACGGCTATTTCACCAGCAAAATTTAATTTCACAAAATCTCTAGTTGTATCTTTCTGACTATTCAGTACATTTATACATACCTACACAGTATACATCTTTTCTATACATTTGATGCCTATCTATCCACATCATTCAACTGGCTTACAATTGCATTTTCCCACCTGAATCTGAGTGCAGCACATTGCAGGGCATATCACATGGACAATATGTTTCTGATCTAAATGAATGGGGACATTAGAGGAGGCATCAATGATGTTGTATGAGAGCTTAATGATAGGCTTATGCTCACATCAAGACTTTCGATGTAACACTGTTTCTTCCTTTGGAATAGTGAGATTGCTTCCTCTTCCAGCTCTGTTGTCCAGAACAAGGGCAATTTTGGGAATGATACAGAGTACATCAGTCTCTGGGATTTGCTCCTTCAATTCAAACTCCACATCACTGCCCATTATTGGGTTTTGAGGTGGATCAGTTGGCAAGCCCTCCAGCTGAAATGGTCCTATCTCTGGATGCAAATTGTGTGACTGTTCATTGCTTGATGCTTCCCTAATTTTGAGATGCCCTAGTTGAAGATTCAGAACTTCTATATTCCATCAGGTGAAATTACTCATTTTGGTGTCTGCCAGGTACTCTGATGGAAGACATAATATCATTATCACTCTCTTCAGAGCTGTTTTCAGCTTGCTTTAGCACAGGTGCTGCATTCAGGATAGTTGCATTGGGTGCAAGCCTTTCATATTTCAGCTGATCCCTTACAGAAATTCAGTATAAGTGTGCTGGGTACATTCAGACTGCATGCCACATGCTTAATTGTGCAATGTTTGCATGCAGCTTGCATGCACAAAGTGAACCTATTTGAACCAGGTTGAAAAAGCACATCAGGTTTGCATGCTGCAAGCTTGAGCTTGATGTGTGCTGCCTTCATAGGCCTTGATTAGTACAGTGAAGTAGCCAAGCAAGAAGCAAGCAACACAGGATGGGTGGGTTTGGTTGGTGAGGTGATTTGGTTGCAGACCATGTTGGGAACCTGGGATGATCGGTTCTAGCATCCAACTTCTGGCAAAAGGATGGAGGAGGAGCGGACTGAGAACTGGGCAAGTGGCACACTGGGCTAGGCCACAGACTCAGGCCAGATGGCCGAGTAAGTAAAAGTAAATAATTTTTTTTTACAGAGGGATTGGGAAAGGACTGAAATATTGATGTGTTTTTCACTTTCCTGCACCTTTGGGTGGCTTCATGACCCATATGGGATGGGTATTGAATGGAATGGAGATGGTAGAGAAATTGGGACAAAGTTTTTTTTTCGGGGGTGGTCAGAACTTCAGCCAGAAAAATAACTGGGTGGGTTTAAGCCAAAATCTGATGCACTACTCCGGGGTATAGACGGATGAATCTTATACATTTAAGTGTTTCCTGATTTGCATATCACTTTTCAGTCACAACCAATATGTTTTACCTTTTAGAGACTTTCCAGACATTCCAGAGCTTACTGCCTAGTGACTAACTAGCACCTGGCCTCCACTGGTTGTTGGCTCCCCCTGCTGAAGTCTGAAATGGCACCCCCGCCATAAAGTCTAAATTTAGAGGACATCCCCTGTGTGAGCAGCATGTTTTCCATGAGGGATGGATAAGGGGCAGAGCAGTCTTCAGGGACAAAATAAGGTCTGTTCCTTGCACTCAGGGACAGTGGAGCAGTATGGTCTGCTCAGACTATTGGAGCCTCATTATAGTCAGGCTTATGCCCCCCACCCCACTGAAGCTGACCTTTACATCCCCATGCTCAGGCACATTATGACATATTGCAAGGGAGAGTGCAGGTGAGTGCCCTATTAAAAATGAATGAGGTTATTTTTTTATTACTATTTCATACATTATTGATGGAGAGTTGGAGATTATTGAAGGCCACCACTTCACTAACAAGGGCCTTGTCTGTAGAACAGTGGCCTTCATTATTCTCCAACTCACCATCATAATGTATAAAATAGTAATAAAAATTAACCTGATTCATTTTAAGGGGATACGCCTCAGTACTCTGACCCATGGACATCATCTCTCAAAGACTCTTACCTCTGGCAGTGTTCCAGTTTAACATAAAAGGCATGCTTTCCACATTTGCTTGCTGCACGCATGCCACATACATGCATTTGGTTCCAATTTAACATTCAAGTCATGCTTGCAGCGCGCATATCACATAGGTAGTTTAGTATGCTCAGCATAAAAACATTTCATATAATTATTTCTGTAAGGGATAGGTGGAACTCAGAGGTTTTGGTCTTCTGGCTATGAGTGTTAAGTTTCAGGTGCTGAATCAGACACAATCTCACCAGTGAGTAGGAGGTGTTTCCCGTGTGCAGTCTTTACAGGCCTTTACCTTGTTCTTGCTAAATGTTGTGGACTGGAAGATTAGGTGTCTGTTCAACTGTAATACATATTGTGGCTCCATCTGTCTTCAACTTTATGGTTTCCCTGGCTGGCCCAGTGGTGTGGAGGGCTGAGGCACCATGCACCTCACTTCCTGCTGTGCTGGCAATCAGGGTTCGGAAACAGGTATGGGTTGCTTGAGGTGTGGTCAAGTGAGGGAGACTTCAGTATCCATTGGACTGTTCTCCTCTCTTGGGGAAGGGGGTTGCTGTGGCTCACTGTCTTACTGCCATCTAGCTGCAGCTGTATGGCAGAACACACAATGTCACCAGGAAATGGAAGGGAACCCATGTTCAGGGTGCCAGGGGTGCCTCCACAAAGGTGAAGCTTGCACATTGTGCCCAATGCACATTCTGTGGGCACAGAGAGAAAATGGTGGAAAAACACCCCAGCTGCAGGATAACAAATGACACCCTGCAAGCCCTGCACCAGTGACTGGGAACCCCACACAGTCCTGTGGCTGAGAACGACAGTGAGCAGGTAAGTCCCAGAGAAGCAGGGAGATGGGACTGGGGTGGTAGGAAGGGGCAACTATGACAGCTAAGGAGATAAACAGATGAAGGAAACAAAATGGTATGTCTTCCCTGCTGGCCCATGTTCCTCAATAGCACTGCCTCCAGGCTGTAACAGCTACTGTCGAACTCATCTGTTGTACTGATTTTTATTGGCAAAACTGTTCTTGGCGGCAGCCATAAAGGTAAGTTGATATGCTTTATCCAGCTGTAGACACAGTCATCTGGTGTACTCTAAGTATAAGTATGTCTGTTCTGAGGCACCATTGACCAAGGCTCTGAAACAGAGATCAACTGGTGGGTGAGCTTCTCTACCAAACAATAGGTAGAAAGGTGACATTTGGGTGCTGTTGTTATGGGCGCAATTGAAGCATGCATTAGTGAACACACTTTCTATCTCCATCCTGATTTCCGAGCTGGCTCAAGGGTACCCACCATGTCAAGCAGGGTTATGTTAAAGATTTCAGTCTGAGGGTCCACCAGTGGGTGGTAAAGAGTGGTTCCATGTTTTTTGATGCCATAGGTTGCCAGAAATTCTTCCACAAGTCAAATTTAAAAGTCCATAATATGGTCAGAGTCAGTTCTTTGAGGGATGCCATAATAGTCAGTGTATTGCTTCAATGCTTCCACAACAGTGGTGGCCTTTTGAACTTTCAATGGGTATACCTGAGCATATTGTGTGTAATGACTTGTCATGCCTAGAATGTTGCCAATAGTCTTGTTGTTAGGCTCCAAGGAGAGAAAGCCCATACTGACTAATTTGTGTGACCTGCTAGTTTTTATGTTGATTAAAATTGCTGCTCTTTTTGTCAGAATTTTTCTCACCATGCACCTGAGACAGTTATTGCAATGGTGTGCCACCACTTTTGCCATTTTGGGCCAATAGAATGGGCCCACATCATTTCCAGAGGTGGTCAACTCCCAAGTCTACCATGTCATCAGGTAGTGACTTCATGATGGTTTTTGTTTGGTATTTCCAAGGTAAGATCAACTGTTTTGCAGGGAACTCATGGTGTGTATTGTCATTTATTGTTCATATGACCAGTCCATCTTTCAAAAATAAACTTGTTCTACTCGCACAATAACGGGGATATAGGGATTTGTTATTTGTACCTGAGTTGTATCCTGTCCCTTCTCCAGAGTGAGTACCATACCATGTAACACATGGTCTTCCCATTGGGCTTACATGAGTTTGGGATAGCTAAGCTGGGTTAAAGACAACAGGTCCAAGCCAGTGAAATTGAGATATGTAGTTGGAATGGCATCTGGAAAGTCCCCCAGCCTGTTAGTTGCTTGGTGTGGATTTGCAGGGGTGGCACAATCTGTCACTTCAAATTTCAAGCACATGACCTGCACTGCTATATTTGGAACTGATGTGCTTTACTTTGGCTGATTGGATTCTGGACACCGGGATAAAGCATTGGCATCATTGTTTCTGTGCCTACTGCAGTTTTCCAAGTGGTAGTTGTAAGTGGATAAAGTTGACAGCCACAGGTGTCCTACTGCATCCAACTTGGCGAATGTGTTTATGGAAGTGAAAAGATTATTGTCTGTTCTCACTGTGAATTGGGATCTTTACAGGTAGTGATAGAATGCTTTGGTGACAGCCCACTTTAGTGCCCAGAATTGCAGTTTGTGCACTGGGTAGTGCTTTTTAGAAGGATTCAAACTTCGTCTGGCAAAAACAACTTGACAAAGTATCTTAGGAAGCTCTTGGTAGAGGACAGCTTCTAGGCCACATAAGCTGGTGGCAGTGTGCAGGATGTAGTTTGGAAGAATCAGCTAATTCCAGCAAGGGTGTCTCACTCACATGTTTGATTATATCCTTGAAGGCCACTTTACACTGTTCAGTCCACCTGGGATCAAAAAGCTTGCTTACCTTCCAGTACTCTGAGTGGGGATAGCCCCTCACACAGTGGGCAATCTTTTTGTGGGTAGGTGGATATCCCTGGTTGAGGTCGATCAAAGGGTGGACAATGATGGAAATAGTCTATAACACACAGCCTGTAGTAGCCACAGAATCCAAGGAATGCCTGCTGTGACTTTAGGTTGTGTGGTCTTAGGCAGGTGGTGAGTGCCTCCACATTTGCAAGGTCATATTGTACTTCCTTTGCTGAAATGATGTACCCCACATGTTAAATAGATTTCCTTCTTGTTGATCATGTGGTAGTCAATGGACATAATGATTGCACCTGTCTTCTTCCTGACTTCCACAAAAGGAGAGACATATGGACTTTGGGAATATTTGATGATCTCTGCCACCAATAGTTTCTTGCAAGTGGTGCCTAATGTCCTCTATGTCAGCAGGAGCCAGTCATCTGGACCTCTTCTGGAAGGGATTATTGTCCCAGAGGCACACATGATGCTCTTCTCCCTTGATGCATAGAAACATAGAAACATAGAATTTGATGGCAGATAAGGACTGCTTGGCCCACCTAGTCTGCCCAATGTCCCACTTGTTTAGGGAGAACACTGTCCTGCATTTGCCTAGCTTGTTACTTAGGCTTCCCAGATAGTGGTTGGGTATTGATGAGTCTCCAAACTTGAATAGTCCAGGATCTATCTCTGTTGCTGTGGCAACTTCAAGGTCCACTCCAGTTACACTGTCTGCATGAAAATTATTTGCCAACACTCTCTCATTCTGAAAGATGATGGATTCTTGTTTTGGTCTTCATCATTGCCGTGACTTGCCATTTACAATGTGTAGCAAGTGGAGGCATTAGTCCTCATTGGACCATCAGTTCTTCTGGTAGGCTGTTGTTAGCTGATGCATCAATGATGAGAAGTGGTCCCATTGTCTGGCACGTGAGCGCTGTAATACTGATCAATCAGCAAATCGCATTGGGTGGTATGAATACTTCACGGATGTTCACATGGTATATCACTCCAACAGGCTCTTCTTGCACCACTGGCTTTTGGGCTTCAAGTTTCAGGCTTACCTTTTCACAAAAGTACTTGCAATGGTGGACTCTGTAGGCACTGTGCAACTCCTGTCTATTAATACATTTGGGTCAGCCTCCCAAACATATTGGCATTGGTACTGATCAACACTGGAGTGTAATCCATGCTCTTGGATTCTGGACAGATCAACGCTGTGGTGTCAATCTTGCATGACAGTACTTTGCCCACTCTTGGTAACTCAAACTATATGATGCTGCAACCATCATAAGAGTGGTATGGCTGGTGTCTCTCAAGCCCAGTACTGTAGGAAGGGTAGTGCGGGAGGGGCAGCCACCCCTTGCACAAGCCTTCAGGGGATGCAGGGGATGCACATAAAATCCCTCTCATGCTAATTATTTATCTGCTGGCAGGCTGCAGCTACAATATACAGTCCTGCTGAGTGCTGAATCCTGATATTATTCAATTCTCTGGTGTGGGTGGGTGGTGGCACCCTTATGCTGATCCCCCCCTTCCATGTCTGATGCTATAATTACTTCTGTCTGACTGCCCAGCTCATCATATCAGCCACTGCCAAGATGCACACCATGGTACTATTGGTTTAGAGGTTTTCCTTTTCCACAAATTGTAGGAACAAATTCCTATTGGCCAATTCAAAAAAATATGGTTCTCATTTCTGTCCAATTCTGCACTGCATACACACTGGCTGCAGAAGAGTGAATGAAGGCTGCACTCTGCTCTGCTAACTGCTTTGCTTGGCATCTGACTCCAACACTTGGTTGTCCTCCATGCTCCATCCACTCCTGCTTGTTAGCCTGCTGCATTGCTGCACACAAAACTGGCATTGTTGTGCACTAAACTGATGTGGCCTGGCTGCTGCTCAATAAGTAGTGTCTGTGCACTTGCCGTGTTCGGCTTTTCATCCTAACTCCCTCAGTGTGCCTCTGTCCTAGTGCCCAGACCTGAGACACAGAGAGAATTGCTTCTGCAGACTTGCTTTTGCATTTGCATTTGCTGGCTTGCTGCCTCTTTGCTTAAGCCTCCTTGCTTTGCTGTGTTGATCGCCTCTCTCACTCTCATCATCACAAGATCCACACGGTCACAGTAAGTTTTTTGTTTTGTATAATTTATTATAAAAAAAGAATGAATTGTGATCGACAGTGGGGGTTATGGTCAATCAGTCATCAGGTGTGGTTTGAGTTTAAGGACAATGTTTTTGTTCCCCTGTTTTGAACTTTTCTGTGATGTTTATTCTGGTTTGTGGGTGTCTGCGACTCTGAGTCCTAACACTCAGTCAATCTCAAAAGGTGTTTTTTTTTGTTGTTTTTGGGCTGTTGACATACAGTGTGGCAATGGGCACTGTTATTGTAGCACCACTCTGTGAAAATATTAACTGGCACTTTAACACCAATCCAATTTTC
The DNA here is from genome assembly GCA_016271365.2 of Neoceratodus forsteri. Taxonomy (NCBI): domain Eukaryota; kingdom Metazoa; phylum Chordata; order Ceratodontiformes; family Ceratodontidae; genus Neoceratodus; species Neoceratodus forsteri. The sequence continues at coordinate 1,157,544,617 of CM057456.1, read as the reverse complement.
TCTCATATGCATGGAGGGTACTGAGATGTGATGTAACCTAGTATTATTAAGTGATCCTTGATTTGCACTAATCAGCTTACAGGAGGAGAGAAAATGTCTTATACTAGAATTATTTAATAAACCTAAAAATAAGGTTGAGAATATCTAATTGCAGGCAATCAAGAACAGTACAAATTAAGGACCTAATAAATTGTAAATGGACTACTTTTTAGCCAGGCAGCTACAAAAGTTTGTTAGGGGGGGCTCAAAATGTATGGCTTGCCCCAGGCACGGATATGCCTTGGTATGATGCTGCTCAAGCCCCAAAGGGCATGTTCCTTCAGAGGCATTTTAGGCTCATGTTTTAAAGGGGTGTTATGAAGGAACAGTGGATGATGGTAACCTGTGATCTGCTGTCAAATAAAGCTTTGTATGGTTTTCCTTTGATAAGGACTGGAATGTTAGCTCTGGGACCCAGTAGTCTTGAGGGTAACTTACTCATTCAGGGGCTTTCAGGATCAGTCTATTACATGGAGCATTCCACTGATGGAGACTATCCTGAAGGAGAGGCTGGTGGCTCTCCTACAGGCCAAAGGACTACAGGACAGCAGACAGCATTGCATCATACATGGCAGATCCTGCCAAACCAACCTGGTGGAGTTCTATGACTGGGTAACTATGCAACTGGACAGGGGCCATGCAGTGGCTGTCCTGTATCTGGACTTCAGTAAGGCATTTGACTCGGTGCTGCATGGGAGGCTGGGAATTAAGTTAGAAGGCACAGGGGCGGGTGCAAAGCTGGTGAGCTGGGTATGGATCTGGCTTCAGGGAAGACGACAGAGGGAGGTGGTGGGTGGGGAGCTCTCACACCCAAGGGTAGTGATGAGTGGTGTTCCACAGGGCTCAGCGTTGGGACCAGTGTTGTTTGGGATATTCATTGCAGACATATCATTAGACATCAAGAGAAAGATCAGTCTGTTTGCTTATAATACCAAGATGGGAGTGGTGGTGGATGACCTAGGGGGATGGCAGGGTTTTCAGGATGATCTGGCAAAGCTTGAAACCTGGTCAGACACCTGGCAACTGGGGTTTAATGCCAAAAAGTGCAAGGTGCTGCATTTTGGGGTGAAGAACCCAAGGAGGAGTTACCAGCTTGGGGGAGTGCAACTAGCCCAGACACAGGAGGAGAAGGATCTGGGGGTGCTCATTGCAGGGTCAATGAACAACTTGGCACAATGTAGGAAGGCAGCTGCAAAGGCTAACAAAATGCTGGGTTGCATTGCAAGGGGTATATTCTCAAGGAGGGAGAAGGTGATTCTGCCACAGTATAGGTCATTAGTTAGAGCGCACTTGGAGTACTGCATGCAGTGCTGGTGCCCGTATCTGAAGATGGACATTAGGTTACTGGAGGGGGTGCAGCGCAGGGTGACAAAGATGATCAAGGGGCTAGGGGACTTATACGAGAGGAGGCTGAGGGAGTTGAACAGGTACTCGCTGGAGGAGAGGAGAGACAGGGTGGACATGAATGAAACCTTTAAGTACATGAAAGGAATAAACAAGACAGGTACAGAGGGGCTGTTCAAAGTAAGGGAAGGGAGGGACACCAGGGGCCATGATATGAGACTGGAGGGAGAGAGATTTAGGAGGGAGATGAGGAGACACTTTTTTTACAGAGAGGGTGGTAGCTGGGTGGAATGCGTTACCTTCAGAAGTGGTATCCAGTAGAACAGTGGACTGCTTCAAAAGGGGATGGGACAGGACAAAGGGGAAGGTCAATGGAGAGGAAGGGTGGAAGGGAGGGGCAGCTGCAGAATTAGGGGTGCTAGCTGCACATTCGAGCAGACTTGATAGAGCTCTAGGCCTTTATCTGCTGGCAAATTTTGTATGTTCGTATGTCAGAATCCCAGGTTGTTGCTTCACTGGGCCTCACTCCCACTTCTTGTTCACAAGCTGGATTTGCTGGTTGAGTGTATCCTTAGGCTATATGTTTATCCTGCCTACATCTGTAACAAATCACATTGTTTCTGAGCTGATGCAGGACTTGAGGCCCATAACGAGAGACAGTAGAAAATCTGGGGACACCTCTTTTATCTTGAGGTCTTGATTCAACTCTTGTCCACTGTTTATGTGCTTCCGTGCATGCTTTAACTTGCTCCACCAGTTGCTTCACTTGTGTTCCTAGCTCAGTGGCATCCATCTAAAGGCCTTCAGCAGTGGACTATGGTTTGGTGAGGCATTCACCATAAACACTTTCAGTGCTTCTCTCCATTGTATCAGGGACTTTCTCTTGCACCTCTAACAGTAGATGTTTTAGGTTGGGTGGTGTGGCTTTCTGGTCCTTCGGCTGAAGCAAAAAGACAGTTATCTATGAATGCATGGCATCTTTCAGCACTTGCTCCAGTCTAGTCCTATCAGCTTGGTCTGGGGTGATTTCACCAGCCTGGAATGTTCAGTGGATACTTGTCTCCAGTTGAGTCAGTTAATAGGACAATTTCTCTTCCTCATTCTGGATGGTCATTAACAGTTGAAAGAACAAGTCTGTGCCATTCTCAATGTGTCCATAAGTGCTCTTTATCATTGCCAAGTACTGTAGTCCTGCAGGGCACAGTTAGGCTGACTGATACATAGAGACTTGATAATGCCAGAAGCATTGCCCCAGTGGCTTTCCACCACTTGTTTCCAATTTTTGTCTTCTGAGCACTTCCAATCTTGAAGCATCTGTGTTGCTTGACTCTTCAGCAGTAGAACTCATCTTCCCATTAGGGGTTGGGATGGTACCCGAGAACACTTTTAATCTTCTGTAGAAACAGGTGTCACAGTGGGATACAGGAACAGTTGCCCATCCTTATCCTTTAGTTACTGGACTATTATCAGGACTGGATGAGTGCTAACTAGTTGAGATTGAATCCGGATGAGACTGAGGTGCTGGTGGTGGACCCTGGTCAGCGTGTAGAGAAGTTGACTCCTGGGTTTCCTTCTGGCCTTGTGTTAGTGGGTAACCAGTTGAGACCTTCTGAACAGGTGTGGAATCTGGGTGTAGTGCTTAACAGTGAGCTGATGCTTAACACACAGGTGTCAGCCATTGTCAAGTCCTCTTTTTTCCATCTGAGGAATATAGCCCGGATAAAACAACTTGTTCCGAACGATGACCTCCCTGTGTTGGTTCACGCCTTTGTATCTTCGCGTCTTGACTACTGTAATGGTCTAAATCTAGGGTTACTGGGGATGGATCTCTGTCACCTGCAACTGGTGCAGAATCCTGCAGCCAGGTTGTTGACTGGGTTTCCAAGAACTTGCCATATCACACCTGTGCTGTATGAATTGCATTGGCTGCAGATGTGATGGAGGATCACCTTCAAGGTCGCGTTGCTGACCTATAAGACCCTACACGGACAGGGACCGGGTTATTTGCAAGATCTCTTTCAGCCCTACCGCCCCCTCCGCCCACTGTGTTCCACCAACGAGGGATTGCTAGAGGTTCCCAGGGTTCGTCTTCAGTCACCTGGGGCCAGAGCTTTTTCCTTTGTGGCTCCAACCCTGTGGAATTCTCTACCTCGTCGGATTAGAGAGTACCTGTCCACTGAGTCTTTTAAAGCTTCATTGAAAAGTTATCTATTTGAGTTAGCTTTTTGAAGACAGCATTTAGTTTATTTTTCTGCCTTTTAAATGTTTTATATTTGTTCTTATTATTGGGTGTGTGTTGTTATATTTCTTATGTGTTTGCGCTTTGGCATTCTGAAAAGCGCATTATAAATAAATGTTGATTTAATTTGATTTAGTTGCAGAATTTTCAGGTAGCACAGGGGCTTTTGCACTGTCTGTCCATAAGAGGTCACTCACGTCCTTGGCAGCCTTTCCTTCAGCACTGAGAAATGAGTGAAATTTTTTCTCAACATCTGTGGGGACATGGCAATCCCTGAGTAGAGATGTGCAAAATTATGAAATTTCATTACGCAAAATATTTTGTGAAATTCGTGCATTTCATGAAATATTTTGTGGGTATAAATTTCACTTGTGGAATGCAAATTTTGCTATTTTGGGTGAAATTGTGCCTTTTGTGGCAAAATTCCATTTTCTGCAGGGGAAATTTTAAAACTTCGCACCGAGCGAAAAATTTCACGGAGTGGCAGAATTTTGTGAAATATTTTGTGTGGTGAAATTGCAGATTCTTTTACAATTTCACCAGCAAAACATAATTTCACAACATCTCTATCTCTGGGAGAAGAATGCAAGTAGTCACTTGTCACCAGTGCTCTAGCATTTTGGACAGTCTTTCTTTCATTGGTCAAGAACATCGTGATTTTTGTCACCCAATCTACTGGCTGTACTGGCAGGGAAGGAGGACTTGGAGGCAGACTACTCCCCCTGCTAAACAGGTGTCATTCTCCTCAGAAACTTCAGGGGAGAGTGTGCCAGACAGTTTGCTTATATCAGTTTCTGAATGACTTAATTAAGGCAATCATGTTTTGGCTGGTATGGTTGTACCTCACACTGTATAATTTTAAATTACCCAATCACTCCAAAGCATCAAATGCAGTTTGGCAAATTTGTAATCAGTAGCATCATTCCCGTTGCCTGGAACAAGTTACAGAATACTCAAAAGCTCACCTCTCTGGTCAGGCACACTCACTTCAAAGCCCTCATACTGTAGACCGCATATGCACTGAGACTTGTTCATTGAAATACTGCTTGAATTTTTATTTTTATCTTCTCTTTTTACTACCATATTTTCAATTCCTCCTGTACTATTCCACTGAAGCAATTGTACTGGTACTGCATATATCCTAATGTCTACCAACTGTATATCCATTGTATTCTGCCACCTTGTAATTGTAAATGTAACTGTGCTGTATTCTAGGACATTTATTCTACTGCTTGCTTTTATTATCTGTACCCTGTCCTACCCATGACCTCCTTGTAAATAAGCTTGCTCAATTGAGCTTTTTTTCCTGGTGAAACAAATAAAATGAAATGGAAAAAAAAATGAAAATACTTGCCCTTTCAGTACCTTCAGAGATTCTGTGACTCAAATCACCTCTTTCGTATCCATGCACTCCCCTTGATCCAGTCTTTCAATGCCTGAAGAATAATGCAATTTTCAAAATTTTGTTAAGGGGTGCTTTCTTTTGAACAATGTCACAGACTGGGGACTATCTGTCTGGCACAAAAATTCCAGCAGTGCCTCCAATGCAGCAGACAGCCTGGGGCCCTCATGATTCACCTCTCCAAATCTCCTGTGGGGGGGCAGGCTGGGTTGCCTAAAGTTTTGCCACATTGGGTACTCAGGCCAGTGGTTTAAGGCTCTTCTCTGCAAATCTGGAGATCTAGGTTTGAATCCCACAGCCCCCACACAAATGTGGAGTATCTTTTGTAATTGTAAATGGAGTCCACTCTGAAGAAAGAGGGGTTACTAATGGGGTACCACAGGGTTCAGTATTGGGTCCGTTCCTTTTTAATGTCTTCATCAGTGACATTGCAGAGGGACTAGAAGGAAAAGTATGCCTTTTTGCAGATGACACAAAGATCTGCAACAGGGTTGATACACAAGGAGGCATGGAAAGGATGAAAAGGGACTTGGTAAAGGTTGGAGGAATGGTCAGAAGTATGGCAGCTAGGATTCAATGCAAAGAAGTGCAAAATAATGCACCTGGGAAACAAGAACCCAGGTGAAGAATACACAATGGGTGGGAGGTAGTAACAACAACAAAAAAGGAAAGGGACCTGGGGGTAATCATATCAGATGACATTAAGGTTAGCAAGCAATGTGAGAAGGCAGTAGGGAGGGCTGGGGGTATACTGGGATGTATAGGGAGAGGCATCAGCAGGAGAAAACAGGAAGTTGTTATCCCTCTGTACAGACAGTTGGTGAGACCCCATCTGAGTACTGTGTCCAGTTCTGGAGACCTCATCTCCATGAGGACATAGACAGGATAGAGGTAGTCAGAGGAGGGCAACTAAAATGTTGCAGGGTCTGCAAAAGAAGCCGTATGAGGAGAGACTAAAGGAGCTTAATATGTATACCCTTGAGGAAAGAAGGGAGGGGGACATGATAGAAACTTTTAAGTACCTCAGTGGAATCAACAAAGTCCAAGAGGGTAGCATCTTTCAGAAAAGAGACTTGCAAGAACAAGGGACACAATTTAAAGATAGAAGGAGGGTGGTTCAGGGCAATGTGAGAGTATTATTTCACAGAGAGGGTAGTGGATGCATGGAACAGCCTTCCTGAGGAGGTTGTGGGGTCTAAAACTGTGGGAGAATTCAAGAATGCATGGGACAGACATAAGGCAATTCTTGTGGGGGGAAGGAAGAAATAGGCTTTTGGTTAACTAGGATCTGTGGCCTATCCTGTAGGTAGGGAAATGGGCCGACTAGATTGGCCAAGCAGTCCTTATCTGCCGTCAAAGTCTATGTTTCTATGTTTCTAATATGGCACAGTGCCTTCATCTGGCTAGAAATATGGTGTACCTGGATGCTGAAACACAAGGCTGTTATCCCCCCAGGAAATAGTACATTACCTGCCCACATAGCCCCACACAAAAGCAAGTTGCAATGTAACAGCAATAACAACCCCAAGCCTAGAAATGCAGTTCAAGAAATTTATTTAACAAAGTAGGGTACAGAAAGAAAAAGGGGACAAAAGAAAAAATGGGAGCAATGGGGTAGCTGCAAAATCCTTTTACTCTATGCAATAGCAACATTTACTGCACACTGGGCCAGATTTTCAAAGAGCCCCTAGATCACCAAATAGAGCTGCGGTGCACCCTGGCTGCTTCATGGAACCTGTGCTGTGTTCAGAAAGATCAGGGTCCTTGTGCCAGGAAGCTGGCAGTTGCCACACCCGCTGGTGTGTGCCAAGACAATTAGCGCACCTGCGGGTAATGGCACAAGAATCTGGCTGCCCCCCCCAACCCGGCACAACAGCAGAGGTGCTGGGATGGATGGGGGTGGAGAAAAACACAGGCAAAACATGTGGGGTACAGGATCAGCATTGGCATGAGGTGCCATAGTGGCTGTGGGGGGGCATGAGCAGGCATAGTAGTGATGGTGCACCCAGTGGGGGTGCCGATTAATGGGCAGTACTGGCACTGCCTAGGAACCACACCGGGGATGTATAGAGACACACAGTGCATTGGCATCACATGAGCACAGCCCTGGGAGCAACCCTCAGGGCTGTGCCCACATGGGGCCATGGCACTGTATGTTTCTTTACCCTCCCCATGCAGTTCCTTGACAGTGACAGTGTTGTGCAATAATCAGCACCCCTACTAGGTGCACCATCACTAATATGCCTGCCCATGACCCCCCCACTGCTACTATGACACCCCATGCTTATGCCACCCCCATACAAAAGCCATCAGAGGCCCCTAATAAATGTTGCCACAGTGGCTTGGACTGGCACACGAGACTTAGACCAGCTCTTTGCTGGTATATCTCGAGCCCCTTGCTGCAGCCATGGAGGGACTTCCTGACTCCCAGAAAAGGGAATGTTGGAGCCTGCCATGTTGCAAGCCCCCTTGCAACATGCCACACCCTCAGTTTAGTCACAAGGGGGGGCAGAGTACCACTTCGACATAGTGGGTCCCAAATTGCTTGCGGACTTTGTTTCTGAATTGGGAATGTCACAGTGTTGCATGCAAGGTGCCAGTTGCATTGCCGCTGTTTAACGCAAGCACCTTTTATCCTTTGGAGGGCTTTGTAAATCTGGCCCACAGTCTTCCCACCCCTCCTAACAGTCCTTCAAACCCCTAGTCGGTGCACCTGACTTATATCCCCCAAAGGCCCTGGTTGAGAGCTCTCTTTTTAGTTGCAGTGACTACCTCACTGGGGATGCAGTTGTTGCTAGTATGGTAGGAACTCAGCTGCATGCTTTAACTGTTGTAGGACAAATAAACAGTAAAACACAAACTACTGAACAAGTAAACTGCTAACTGTAGAAAGGGACCCCTATTTGTAATCCACACACAAATGGGTGGCCAGATGGTCTCCACAAGTCTTCTGTCTGGGCATATCAAAGTGAAAAAGTCCCTACCAGGTCTTTTCCCTCAGTCCCTGGCACTACCACATTTTTCCCAGTTGAATGGCTGAAACCCTAATGGTTACTTGTGGTTTTGAATTTTCACAGATACCTGATGACTGAACAGGTGAGACAGCTGGACTGAAGTGCAGGCTTCCCTGGGTTTGTCTGGTGTTCACTAACAAGTCTCAGTTGCCTCAAAGTTGTTCTTGTTCTGGTGCTGCAGATGCAGGGGGCCAGGGACCCTGAAGGAGACAGTGGCTTGGTCAGTCAGGTTATCTTCAAATGAGCTAGTCCTTCAGATCAGATAGCCACTGATTGATCAGGGCAAACCCCAGCTCCACTCCTCTCTGTTCAGCTGTTACTTTTGATGAAAGCTGCAGTTCTCTTCACATAAGAGTCAGTTGCTAGGTATCTAAACATCTTTTGCCTGCCAGGCCTGCAGTTCCTGGCAGGCAGTGGCTCACTGGCTCAAAGCTCCACTCTCTCTCTTTTACAGTGATAGAACTGGCCCAGATCCCTCGGACCAGTCCATTCTACAGAGGATGAAACTCATTGCCCTATTTGTCAGTCATATTTCCCTGCAAGCTGACTTTGAAATGTTAGTCCAGCTGTTCTGGGCTTGCATGCAAGCTGGAAACCAATAAGGCTTCTGAGTGGCTGAAATTCATGAGCAAAACTTGTGCTGACCTCCAACCCCATCACAGCAGTCTGCAGGGCCAGAGTGCTGGGAAGATACACAGGCGCAGCAATGTTTATTTTTTGGTGCAGTCTGTAGCAGCTTGCTTCTGCTTTATCTTTGGCCATGTGATGCAGTGTTTATGTTACTATTGCTCTTCTGCCTGTCCTGTGGCCAAGGTGGTGGGGTTGTTTATGTGGCCTCTTGACCCATTTTGGGGTTGGCGGCTCCATTATGTGAGGCAGCCTTTGAGCTGCTCTCCTTGCTGCCGCGTGCACATGTACTTCTGCTGTTTCTTTCTCTTGGTCATGTCCTGAGGCAGAGAGAAAATTTTCTGGGCCCCAGCTGGTACAACTTCTCTTCAGTCACAGCTTTGGTGCCTCCCTTGGAGTCAAGGACTCTTCGGTGGAGCAGATGTGCAGCCCAGACTCAGATCTCCAACTCCATTTTTGTGCAGTCGCACGTGAACAGCAGTGATTCATGTGGCTGACATGGCCTTTTCTGTTACCTGAACCCACTACTTTTCATGGAACCAGAAAGATACTAGTCAGTGCTAGATGGTGATAGAATGTCTGGTCTTGGCCCAAATGGTATTCTGGGGAGCCGAGATCATGGGTGCTGACATGTGGCTTCAGTTAAGAAAATTATGAGAGGAGCCCTGGATGGGCTCCTGCCAGGGATCCTGGATGCTGTTTGTGCTTTGCAAATCTCCACTTTAGTGGTCCTGGGAGACTGGAGGGTGAAGACAGAAGAAGGGGCTTTAAGTTGAAGCAAGCACAGTTAAGTCCCCAGGAATGGGGGGGGGTATACATAAATGATGCCTCAAACCATTGAAAAGCCTCTTCTTCAGCTCCCAACTCACCCAACCATAATGTAAGGAGCCCTGCCAAAGCAAGTCACCCAGCCCAAGGCTGCAGCTCTAAACATGGTGAGCCAACACATCATTGTGCTGCTTAGTAACAGCTCACCTGACTGATCTTGCTCAGTGGGGATGGGGGCAGAGTTACAGTAAGTGTATTCCAAATGTGAAGAAAGCAGGGGATTGGCAGTGGAGTGTTAGGTAGCAGGGGTCCAGATAATAACCTTTTTTTTCTCAAGGGAGGAGGAGAAAAAGGGGCAGATTCCAAATATGCAAGAATTCCACAGATATTCATATGTTTCCACAAGATATTTACAGATAAAATACTCAGTACATCCATCTCTAGTTCTAATATTGGTTCTGATTAGGTTCTGTGACAGAAAACATGCATACTGACAGTATCCTTGTATCTGAATGGAAGTCCTCATGATTTGTTACTGTGCAGTGGTAGCCAGAGATCAGTCCCAATATATATAGATGATATGCAATGGTCTGATTCAAAATTTGCAATTTATCTTCAAGTATGAGGGAACAGGACAGTAACGTATTAGTGGCAGAGGAACCAATGAGTTATGAAAGTTTTGCCTCCTCACAAATGATGATAAGCATCCTATTTTGAGTTGAGCCATTGTCTATTTGATTAATTCAACCGTCGTTTACCAGTTAAAGCTCTTAAATCTGCTGTTTGTTTAAAGAGTTAACTTTTTCTTTGTAATTTCAACAGCTGGCTTCAATGCTATGCAACTGTGCTGTCATAAACAATGTGAATGCTGTTCTCTGATTGGTTTGGTATTCTACTATGCTGACAGTTACTGTCAAAATGTCCATTTTGACAACACTAGTAACGATGTATTTTTGAAATGTACTGTAGCTGTTAGTGATGTCACTAGCCAAGAAATCATCTTTATTTTGTTATTTATCTTATAGAAAAGAAATATATTGTAGACATATTTACAAAAGTTTATTTCAAATACATATTTGATGATATGTATGAAGTATATGCAAAATATCTCAAATTGTCTGGTTTTGAAATATCTGATTTATTTTCAGAATATATGTGACAGACTTGACTTGACTTGACACAGTTAAGATATATCATGAATATATTTCCATAATATAGTTATTATAGGTGCGTGCTATATATTTTATATATCTGCTTATATATCTTGAATATTTACTAGATATACTTTCTTATGCAGTTGACATATATCTCATTTTTTTTAAATATATGCATTGTCAAAATATCTTTAAATATACCCAGACAGAAAGGCAACAGAGTAACCTTGCTGTAACATATCTTTAACTGTACATTTGGAATTCCTGTTATTAGTAACCATTTAGATATCTATGGTAGAAATATCATTTAATGATGCACCATTACCAAAGTTGTATACTTACACATAGGACTTATCTCTTGATATTGCAATTTATAATGGCTCAAACTGGTATTTATACCACACTGTTTGGTTCTGTTTTATGTTGGGGTGAGTTCCTACATCTACTGTACTTGTTTTTCACTCTTTACCTTCCCTTCTGGTCTGTAAGATAATGCTGTCAATTCAAAACTATTTTAAAAATAGAAATTACCATGATTTTGGTTGATAAACTGTACTTTTGAAATATGCAAATTAGTTATGCAATTACATATACAGTACCACAGCAGGCATTTGCAAAAATATTTGACATATAAAATACATATATATATATATATATATATTAATATATATATATATATATATATATTAATATATATATATATATATATAGAGGCAAAAACTCTGTTTAATGCATTAGTTAGGTTGTTCCACAGTGACAAAAGTGAAATTAGCTATTGAGGGTTGAAAACCCCCCTGGAACCCCACCCCAACCAGCATTAGGGTGTGCATTGGGATCGTCAGCCCTAACTCTCACCCCATGACATGTGTAAATCAGCAGAAGTATAGGAGAATGGGTGAGAGTTAGGACCCACAATCCCAATGCGCACCCCAATGCCGGTTGGGGTGGGCGGGGTCCAAGGGGTTTTCAACCTAACAGTGAATTCCTCACTTGTTGCTGTGGAAACCCTAACTAACGCATTAAGGAGTTTTTGCCTCTAATTTCCTTCTTTTGAGAATGATAACGAGAAATAGTGAATGTAATGCAGTGGTGGGAGTGCGGGGCCTTTGGGCCCCGCGCTCCCGCTGCATAATGAGTTGGCGGGAGGGCCCCGCGCTCCCGCCACATGATGTGTTGTGGCATAGTAACAGGGACAGCAACGCAAACAGAAATGCTAACAGTGGCGCACATGGTAACACAAGCACGAATGAGAACAGAAAGGGTAACACACATGGTGGCTGAGCGGAATGGTCTGCCACGTGATGTGTTGTCACATAGTAACATGGTGCCTGCAAACAGAAATGTCAATGGGCATGGTGATGTAAAGTGAAACAGTAAGATAAACAGTACTGTAGACAGAAATGGCAAAAATAACAGAGCATAGCGCAAATGAAAAAGCAAAGGATAACGCACATGGTGGTGCAGGCGTCAATGGTAAGTGAAGCGAAATACGGATCTGCAAGTGGAAAGAGCAACAGTAACAGTAATGTAGTGCACAGGCTGGTTTTCCCCAAAACCTGCATTGAGAAAGACAGTGAGTACAAATAATGTATGCAAAATAATGAGTATCGGCGCAGAAAATGAGATCTTGGAATACTAAATACATTATATCTCAGGAACCGTACGACATAGAAAAAAAATTTAAAAGTCATATTATTTAAAACTGTCCTGGCTAATTTTAATCTTAGCCCCATCAGGGGCTAAGAAATTTTCCGATGAAAAGTCCGTATCTCGCACCGTTTCCGAGATACGGGCCCTGAAAGGTGCGCAGCGAACGCCATAATGTTATCCTATGGGAAAAAAAGAAAAGTTCGGAGCGCCATAACTTTGCCTCCCTGTAATGTTTTTTCACCAAACTACTGAAAGGCACATCTGTGGGCTGTTGGCTGTCTTCCTCCAAATTTCAGGAAAAAGACCAAACCATTATTTTGCAGCAGGGCTCCAAATGATTTCTGTTAAGTGTCACGAGCAATGTTATCCTATGGGAAAACGTCAATTTTGGAGTGCCGTAACTTTGCCGCCATGTGATATTTTTCACCAAGCTACTGAAAGGCACATCTGTGTACTGTTGGCTGTCTTCTCTCCAAATTTCAGGAAAAAAGACCAAACCGTTATTTTGCAGCAGGGTGCCAAAGGATTCCTGTAATGCTTTGGCGCCGTAATGTTATCCTATGGGAAAAACTGTCAACTTTGGAGTGACATAACTTTGCCGCCGTGTAATATTTTTTCAATACAACACTGAAAGGCACATCTGTGAGATGTCGGCTGTGTTCCCTCCAAATTTCAGCCCAAAACTCCCAACGGTTATTTTGCAGTGCAGTGCCAAAGAATTGCTGTCATTTTCCCACAGACTAGAAAATTACTGTCGCAATTTGCGAAAGCTTTCGCAAAAATTTGTGACACTTTCGTGAGCACGAAAGTAATTTGCGAAAGTACTTTTCCAGCAATTGAAAAACATATTTCTGGGTGTTTTACCACAAAATAAAGACATGGCAAGCATCCTCAGGGTCACTAGGTGAATACAAAAAAATTAGATTGCTAGAGGGTCCCAAATTTAAATGCCAACCATTTTCTGATCACCAACTGAAAACAAAATGGCCGATTGCAAAGTAACAGGCCCATTTAAAGTAAAATGCATTTGCTGAAAGTGTTGAACTTTTGTTAACTTTTCCCATTGACTTATAATGGAAACTGTTTTTGAATAACTTTGAACCGTTTAATATTTTTTCATGAAATCTTTGAAAGGCACATTGGGGATCCTGGCTGCACATTCCCTGAAGATTTTGGGCCATTCACGCAAACCGTACAACCTGTAGGCACGACCACAGAATTCCAGAAAAGCGTAAACGCGTGCATGTACTGGCGCTTGCAATAACCTGCAACCGTATATCCGATCAGTACAAAGCTTGGCAGATCCCAAGGCCTATGGGTCTTGATCACATATTCCAAATTTCAGGCAAATCCATCAAACAGTTGCAAAGTTATTAAGGTGCAAAGTTTTGGGTTTAACATGGAAATGGCTCCTCAACCCTAACTATGGTAGCACTACCGTGCTACCATAATATATATATATATATATGTATATGATATACAATGATGAGCTGTCAGATAAATGATCTATCTACACAAGTGCTGTTTGACCTTGGGTAACCTCACAAGTGGTGTAAGCCACGAGTGAGGTGTCCGAGGTCAAACAGCACAAGTGTAGATAGATCATTTATCTGACAGCTCACCACTGTATATTTCATCTATGAAATAAGGATGTTTTCTGGCAGTGCAGGAACAATTGCTTTTGACTGTTTATCTTTTTTTAATTATAATTTCTGGGACTTTTTATTAACTTTCCTAGTGTATGTCCACTTAGTGTAGTGGTTGCTATTAAATGAAACACCACTCATTTTGTAGCAACTTTGTGCTGAACAAATGGCATGCTCACCGTACCATGCTCCTTTTTTCATTTTAAAGTTATTTGCATTTGTTTGTCGAAAAAGTAGATCAAAATTGAATTTTCTGCTGTTTTTTTTGCAAATTATAAATAAATCTATAAGGTATCTGTAAATGAACCACCACTCAGTTTGTAAATAATTTTGTGCTGAACAACTTTCATGCTCACAGTACTATACTATCTTTTTTTGTTTTAAAGTTATTTGCATTTGAATATACTTAGTACTGGTACTGAGGCCAAACATTCTAAATGAGTTCCGGAGTGATTGTGACATACCTACTGTGTGTATAACTTGTTAAATAAATGATTCATGTGCACTTGAGCAGTTTGACCTCGGACACCTCACTCATGGCTTATGCCACTCGTGAGGTTACTTGAGGTCAAACTACTCTTGTGCACATAAATATTCATTTAACTTGTACCCCTTGCATATCCCATATATATATATATATATATATGTTTATTGAAGATATCGGATTTACAGCCTTTGAGTCATAGACCCATTTACAAATGCTCCATGTCAGCGTACAATACAGATCAATAAGCAAGGCAGTATACAATAAGACAAAGAGGAAAAAAAAACCCAGGTATGAACAGTACATTCAATAAGGAGGATGGGTCCTATAAAATTGGGTAGCTATACAAGTCTGACTAAGCAGCTTGTAATTGTCAATGAACAGTACAATCAATAAGGAGGATGAAGCCTATACAATTAGGTGACTATACAGGTCCAGCTTAGGAGCTTGTTATTGCCTTGGTGCAAGCAGTCAAGATTCCGACATTGTCATTAACACAGTCAATCTTGTGCAAAGAGAAGGAAACATTAACAGCAGTAGAATAAAAAAATTTAGCCCACACTCTCTCCATGTGGTGCTGATGATACTGAAAGTTTATATGCAACCAGCTGGCATCTCCATCCCTGCTCCACCACTGAGGCAGAACCAGGCAGGCCTAGCCAGGGCCTGGTAGCTGAGTATTGGTGGTGCTAAGCAGCAGCCCATACTTAGCCAGTGCACTGGCAGTGGCGTGTGGAGAGTATGTGGTCTTTGAGGGCTATTTTGAAGGGGCCTAGTCTGGAGACAGAGGTAACAGCCAGGGGGAGTTCATTGTACCGTAATGGTGCTCTGCAAGTAAAAGACCTTTGGGCTAGTGAGCTTGTGACCCTGGGAACAGCCCGCATCAGTTTATTTGATGAGCAGGTGTTTGCTGAGGCATGAGCAGTGTGGAGGGAAGCAGAAACTCTGAAGGGGTAAGGCCTAGTTGAATTTTTTTGGTGAGGAAACTTGTTTGATAGCATACTGTTTCATCTAGAGTGAGGCTATTTGTTAGGGCATACAGGATGGAGCTGTTGGTATGCCTATCTACTCCAGTGAGGAGTCTACATGCTTTGTTAATGGCTAAGAGGATTTTATTGAGAGCAGTGTCGTAAGTGGCTGAGTAGATGGTTAGCCCATAATCTACTAGAGAGAGAGAGAACAGAGGAGGTAACAGCAAGGTTAAGTGCCTCTGGCGGTAGGTAGGCTCTATGCCGATACAGTAGTCCTGTGCAAATATTTATGGCTGAAGAAAGATTACTGATATGGGGGTGGAATGAGAGGCTGGGATCAAATGTTAGGCCCAGATATTCATAGGTATGGACCTGTTTCAGTGGGAGAAGAGCTTTGGAAAAGATTGTTAGTTGGGCATCACAGTCCTTGCTCTGTCAGTGGGCAAAGAGCATTGACTTAGTCTTTTTCACATTGACCACCAGTCTGTGGTCAGTGAACCAGTTTTTGATGTTGTTGAAGGCAAGTTGTAGGGAGGACTGTAGGATTGTGGGATCTGAGTGGGAGGCAAACAGTACCATGTCATCTGCGTAGAGCAGAAGATTACTTAGGCAAGATTTAGGCAGGGTGTTCAGTAAGATGCTGAATAATAATGGACCGAGGATGGAGCCCTGGGGGACCCCAGAGCGTACTGGCAGAGTAGACAAGAGAGTGCTGTTTATCTTCAAACATTGGGACCTATCTGAGAGATAACTTGTAAACCACATGATGGGGTCCAGGAGACAGACCGGTGAGGCAGAGAGTACTTAGGAGCAGGGTGTGGGAGACAGTATCGAAAGCTTTTGACAGGTCTATGAATACAGCTCCTGCTAGGTGTTTCTTATCTAGGGCATTGTGCAAAGAGTTAGAGAACTCTGTGAGGGCGATTGTTGTACTATGTCCAGCTCTAAAGCCATGTTGTTCCCTACATAGTGTGTTGTGTGCAAGCAGGTAGTCGGTGAGTTGGGTGGCAATAATTTTTTCCAGGGCTTTTGGGAGGGGTGGAAGGATGGGTCGGTAATTATTGGGTGAGGTGAAGTCCACACTCTTCAGTATTGGGGTGATAGTGGCCATCTTCCAGTCAGTTGGAAACTGCCCTAGACATACGGCGTGGTTAAAGAGATCAGTCAGGGGGGGAGAGCACAGAGTCTAGTACCAAATTAAGGATTTTCGTATCAAAGGAGTCTTTGCAGTAGTTTGAGCCCCCGAGGGCATTTGCAAGGTATGGCCTCACTTCACTCATTGTAATGACCCTGAGGTGGAAGGGGTGTATGCATTGTTTGGCTCAGAGGTGTCAGGGGTGGGATCAAAGAAGTTGTTTGGAAGAACTGCATTTAGATCAGAGAATGCAGCGTTTAGGCAATTGGTGATGGTGAGTGGGTCCGAAGTAGTATCATTGTTGACAGTTAGCTGGGAGGGGAGTGGCATCTGGGATTTTCTGTTCAGTTCCATTAGGTTGTCCCAGAACAACCTACCATTCCCCCAGGAGAAGGCAAGAGTAGTTTTATAGTATTCGGATTTGGCCATCCTAATGGCCCAGGTACACCTGTTGCATGCCACCTTGTAGGCAAGCCTGTCCACCTGCACACCAGAGGCAACTGCTTTGTGCCAGAGATCATCACGGTTCTTTAGTTGCTGAAGCAGTGCTGGTGAGACCCAGGGGGAATTACATTTTTTGGATTGAACCTTTGTGAGGGGGGCAAAGCTAGCATGTGTTTTGTTGAATGTGCAGGTGAAGTAGTCAAGGGCTTCATCTATGGAAGGGGCGTAGCTGATAATAATAATAATAATTATAATTTTATTTATAAAGCGCCTTTCAATGTATCAAGGCGCTGAACATTTTAAAATCATAAATTCCAATTTCAAATGCAAATCTATAAAACATGTATAAAAATGTACCATACCAACATCAGATATTAAAACATAGTAAGTTATAATAAAAATACAGACTTACTAAACATTAATTTAGTTATCCAAGATGATGGGGGACCAATTACACTGGGCTAGATGTCTCCTTAGTTTAGTGAGGCCTCCAGGTTGAAAATGGCATCGGGTAAAACTGTTTGGTTGAGGTATTTGTCGCTGACATGACCTGGTGAAGAGGATGGGGGAGTGATTGCTTAATGAATCTGGAAGTACAGGTAGGTTTGAAATTCTGTTTGGATGATTGGTGAGTAGCAGGTTGATCAGGGTGCTAGATCCATTTCTGTGATTCACCCTGGTTGGCTGATTAACTAACTGGGCCAGGTCTAGAGCAGAAAGAGGCCGAGCTGGATAGCCAGTTCACATTAAAATCCCCTAATATAATGTTCTCGGTTTTGGTGGGGAAGCTGGAGATATAGCTGGCCAGGGATTGAATAGCTGTGACTTGGTTTCTTGGTGGAATGTAAGCCACAGTAATAGTTACAGGGGCTCTGGAGGGGTCTGGTGTGAGTTTTATTTTTAGGGCTTGTGCCCCATGATCCAGGGAGGGTGCTGGTAGGTTTTGGCATAACAGGGAGTCTTGGATGTAAAATGTACACCCCCCTCCCCATTTGCCAATTCTGTTGGCTCTATAAAGGGTGAGGCCTGGGAGTGCAACAAAGGAGTCATGGGTTTTCTTTGACAGCCAGATTTCTGCGAGGGCTAGCACATCCGGTTGATGCTGCAGCATCCAGCACTGTAGTGGTGCCATCTTTTTGGGCAAGCTGCAGATATTCATTGAAGCCATTCTTAGCCCATGGTGTGAGGCACTAGGATTGTGTGAGATGGGACCAAGATTGGGATGCACATTACCTGAAATTAGAAGCAGTAGAGCAAAGATTCTGAGGAGGGCCAGAACTCTCTGCTTGCTGGTGTTGGCATGATGCTTCTTAATGGAGGTGCTGCCTGAGCAAGGAATGGTCAGGGAGATGAGAGTCGGGAAGGAGAGGAATGTAATTTGACATGGAGGGTGGTGGTGGAAGATGACAGCTGGGAGCTGAGTAGAGGGGGAGGACAGGTGAGCTACAGCGAATGGGAGAGTAGGTGGGAGCCGATGTTGTGTAGGGAGGTGCCACAAAGATGAGCCATGGGTGATGGACTGGGCAGTCTATGGAGGAAGATGACAGAAGTGAGAATTAAAGTAAGCATTCTAGAGCAAAAAATGGTGTTCTGAGGACAAGGAGAAATGCCAGGGGTTGGAGAAGCAGAGAAGAAGCTGCCTCGAGTGGCACATAATAGAAGTTGTTAGGAGAGATAGAAAAAAAATGGCATGCATATGACAAGGGGAATCAGTAATTGGAGATGCAGGACAGTGCTGCCTCAAGTGGCAAATGGCTATAAGCTGCTAGTGGAGAAGTGGGCTGATTGCTTCAGCAGTCAGCCACAGCTATATATAAGGGTGAGCCGGTGGTGGGGAGCTGACGAGGAGCATCAGCAGGGCCAAAACAAGACACAAGTCCTAATTGCACCACAGGACTGGAGCTGCACAGCGTGGCCTGCCTGCACTCAGTGCCATACCTGATGATGGTCTTGGGGGTTGGGGAGGGCACCTGCTATCCAGCCCTTGTGACCTCGATGGACCCTTTCTGGATCCTGAATGTGAGCTGTGGAGAAGTACAGCAGGTAAGAGTTTTATACAGTAGGAGCTGCAAGGGGGGAGGAGTTGTCTAATGATTTAGGGCACAGCAGTGGTTTTATTTTTTATTCAGGAGCGCTTTATTTTAAACTACATTCGGGTTAAGGAGTCAGCACTACTGTTACCACTAGGTACTATGCACAGTGCACACACTACAGTTTTGTCCCCAATGTAAAATAAATTAAATAAAGGCACACTACGTTTTTTTTCCGCGATGTCAAATAAATTAAATAAAGGTATTTTCTTAAGGTACAGTTGGTTAAAGCTGGCAGTTAGTGTTACAGATGAAGAAACCCCTAGCTTACACAGTACAATTCCTATCAGGATAGTAATTTACACATAGGAGCACCTGATGCAAAAAAATAAAAAATAAAAAAAATTCCTTTATATATATATATATATATATATATATATATATATATATATATATATATATATATATATATATATATACACTGCATATATTCTACACATACTGTATCTTGTAAGCAAACAAGCTACATATTTTACTCACAGCAGAGATTAGGCACACAGGTACACTGGACCACGAGCTCCAGGAGGTACTTCTTGGATTTTCCATCATAAAGTTTATTTGTACAGTAAAGAAAACATTATAAAACTAAAGCCAAAAGTAGCAATAGTACAAAACAGACCTCCCCACAGGACCAAAATTTTGCACTGTTCTTGAAAAGGCACGAGAACAGCATGAAAAGTCAATCCTGAGGGGGAAGTCTGTTTTTTAGTATTACTACTTTTGGCTTTGGTTTTACAATATATTTTTGTGCAAATAATCTTTGTGGTGGAAATTCTAAGAATTGTCTTCTGGAGGGTGTGCCTTTTACCGTGAGTGCTATTTTCATTTATGTTGTGACCCCCACTACATTTTGGAGCTGCCTACTTTTCTTGTACACGTATTTTACTATAGGAAGACATGTAGAAATAGTGCATTCAATATATATTTACAGAATGTAATCTATATATGTTATAAAGGTATATGTAATATATATTCTAGTTATATTTATAAACCATAAAACATATGTATTTGCTTTGTAAAACAAATGAGATGCACCGAGCACCAATGGTAGTATTTACAAAAGATGCACCGTTGGATGCTCCCGGTGCATCCCCTCTGTGAATACCACTGTTGCTCCCAGCCTGGGATGCACCAGGCTGGGTAAACAATCGGGCATCACATCTCCCGATGCACTGGACCAAAAGCTGCCATTCACAGCCATGAACATGCAAACAGGGCCATTAGGCATGCAAGGCCCAATGGGGCCATTTGCATGTAATTATGGCCCCATTTGCATGTGCCTAGCAGGGATGCATGTGGTAGAAAGCACCAGGCTCCCTGCAAGGGCTGTGTGTAGTACAGTCCACCCACGAATGCCATGGTAGGTTACTGGCACCCACCCTCTTCCTGCCAAAATCAACACAGTACCATTACCTGGTACACTCCCTGGTAGTGCAATGGAATCCACCCTCCATGCCCATAGCCCTGTACCATAGCTGAAGCTGCCCTCAACCATTATAGGCATACGTATCCCCCTCCATGCCTGTAGCCCCTTGTAGTGTATATAATGCAACTCTCAGCCATCTTAGGCTATGGCATACCCCCTCCCTGCCCTTAGACCCTTGTAGTAAATAATGCAGCCCCAGCCTTCCTAGGCTATTGAATCCTCCCTTCCTGCCCTGACCCAATCACCTGCCAAGCTGCATCCAAATGTATCCCTGATAGTCCAGCAGATCCCCACCCATTTAGGCACCCAACACCACCCCACTCTCCCCATCCCAGCGTGTCCCGAATATCGGCAAGCAGTTCAACCCAATTGCACACTGCCATGGCTGCTTCTCTGACAGAACTGTCTGTGAATGACAGCTAATGTACAACTGGAAGCCCATTGGTTGACCTTGTTGACCAATGGGCTTGCAGTGTCTACTGTAAGCTGTCATGCTCAACTCTGTGAATGGTACAGGTCATTCACAAGGTTGAGGTCGACAGCTATAGTAAGTTACCACCAGAAGCCCATTGGTTGGACATGATTGTCCAATGGGCTTCCAGATGTACAGTAGCTGTCATTCACAGACAGCTCAGTCGGCAGCAGGCTATGCAGGTGGTGTGCTGCCTGCTAATCTTCAAGACCTGCTGGGACAGGGGGAGTGGGGTGGGGAGAAGGTTCCGAAGTGGGTGGGGGGCCACTGGACCACCAGGGTGGGAATGGACTTCAGGTCTGGGGTGCGATTGGATTGGACTAGGGACAGGAGGGGGAGATCTGTTTTTACACACCTACCGCCACAGGGTATGGCATGCAAATTGAGATTCAGGCAAGGAGGGAGGTTCTGACAGGGATACTTTACTGCCACAGTGTGTGGCTTACAACAGAAGATATGGGCAGGGTGGTGGGATCTGCATTCCCTATGGGACATCTGCCACAGGGAGTGGCATACAACCGGGGATGTGGGCAGGGAGGGGGGGTTCTGATGAAATGGCTCTAGTGCCACAGTGTGAGGCATGCAACAGGAACTTGGGCAGGGAGGGTGGGGGGCACACTGAACTGCCAGGGTGGGCAGGTTGCTGTGCTGCTCTCTGTAGTATGGCAGCCTGCCTGTTGGTGGCCACCCACTTACATCTGCTTCTTGTAGACTTGTCTTTCGGAGGCGCATCTCAGGACTTGCTCCAGGGATGTGCTTCCAAGTTGGGTTGTGAATGGGGCTCTGCACCATATGCATGGGCATGCCCCCTGCACAATCCTTCCAGATGCACCGCATATGATTATTGATGGTGTGTGGTGCATCTGCGATGCATCGGCACATCAGTGATGCACCGATGCATCAGTCACCTTCCGGAATCATGTCTATGCACAAGTCAGGGATGCACTGGGGGCATCCATTTTGAGAATCCTACCCACAATCTACATATTAACAAAATACAATAGAGTTGTTTTCCATAGTGGCATAATTTAAATTATGTTAAGAATGTATTTTTGTGTTTTTTTATATATTTAGCATTTTACAAAGGAAACCAAAAATGAAAAGGTATAAGTAACTCAGACTATATATGTTGGATAGATTCAAAATATATGTTTACCTAAAATGCAAAATATGTAGAAAATGCAATAATATATGCAAAAAAAAAATGTTGATTTTATTCAAGGACATAACATTGAAAGAATAAAAACTTGAATTCTGAAATAGTATAGCAAATATATATATAGGGGATATGACATGGCCCAACTGAAGATATCATATTTATCTTCACGAGAGGCCAATGATATCATGATATCTCACGAGTGGCTTCGCCACTCGTGAGATATCTTGATGTCATTGGCCTTGAGTGAAGATAAATATGATATCTTCAGTCGGGCCATGTCATATTCTGTTTATACAATATGTGTTTTGGGCCACATGTGATAGAATGTCTTTAAACACAATTCTCAATACCCCCCTCCAAGAGGCTCCAATACAAAAGATGAGCTACAGTATGTGTTTTGGAAAAAAAAATTATTTAGTGGATTTTTGTAGTTTTAAAGACATTTATCTGGTTGATCCTGCCATTATTTTTACATAAATAATCATTTAAATAAGGATTTAAAATGTGACTGGTTGATCCTGTCCCTGTGAGTTTTGTTAGCCCACTAGTAGCCATATTGGTAATTTCACTGTTTTCCTGAATTATTCCCGTTCAACAGAACTGATGACGTTGCATTCAAACATTTAAGTTGATCCTGCCATATTTGTTTAGCTAAATACTGATTTAAAACACTTATCTGGTTGATCCTGCTACATTGTACTTTGGCAAGCATAAGAGGACTTTCACTTTCCCCCAGAAACATAGCGTGGCCGAGCGCTAGTAAGAGACTCCCATAACTCGCTCCCAGACCTTCGTAGTAAAGCAGTCTCCATGAGCTAAGTTAGAAAAAAATGTGGACTTCTGGTCATTTTAATTGAATTTCTCCACAGAAAGCTGCCGACTGTACCGAGAATAGAGAGAGTGAGTCAGGAGTTTCAGAGGAGCAGAAGGTAGCGTAAGTGTCTGTTGCTATAGCAACACATGCTCATTCTTCCTTCTGCTGCTCTG
This sequence comes from Neoceratodus forsteri, assembly GCA_016271365.2. NCBI lineage: Eukaryota > Metazoa > Chordata > Ceratodontiformes > Ceratodontidae > Neoceratodus > Neoceratodus forsteri. Next base: position 1,157,521,566 of record CM057456.1, on the reverse strand, counting down.
AAGCTCCTGAATCGCCCTCTCTATTCTCGGTACAGTCGGCAGCTTTCTGTGGAAAAATTCAATTAAAATGACCAGAAGTCCACATTTTTTTCTAACTTAGCTCATGGAGACTGCTTTACTACAAAGGTCTGGGAGCGAGTTATGGGAGTCTCTTACTAGCGCTCGGCCATGCTACATTTCTGGGGGAAAGTGAAAGTCTCATTACTAAAGAGCAGAGCAGCAGGGTCAACAAGATAAGTGTTACTATAAAAAGCAAATCGTGTCACTGTTTATTGAGATTGGACATTATTTGAAATGGATGGCAGCAGATTAGCAGTAGTAATAGCGCTCGGTCACGCTACACTGGGGAACAAAAGTGAAAGTTGTGACTGTGAGAATGACAGTTTCAGTTTCAGTATGACGTATAGGAGTATGGAGATAACAGCATGACGTATAGGAACATGGAGATATCAATGATATCTTCACTGGCTAATCCAGATATCACTTTTTATTCTTGCATCTATCCCAAAACACACATTGTATAAATATATATATATATATATATATATATATATGTAATGAGACAACCTCTGTGCGCAAACACTGAGGCAAGGATTACCCCAAAGGGCATTTGGCTGGGAAGCCATGTTTCAAGAAAAAAAAATATATATATATATATTCATGGCAAAAAACCTCTGTTTAATGCATCAGTTAGGGTTGTTCCACAGCAACAAAAGTGAGGAAATTCGGTGTTAGGGTTGAAAACCCTAACTGCGCATCCCCCCTCACCACCACCACCACCACACTCACACATACGTGCAAGTAGGGGAAGGACCAAGGCAACAAAATCAATCACACACATCCAGCAGGAGGTGTATACCTGTGTCACTGTAGGAAGTGGAGAAATCCAACTTCAGATATGATGCATTATTTACAAAGTTGTACCCTTTCACCATTGTTGTTTAGTTTGTATTTCCAAACAATATTAAGTAAATTATATGATTTAGACTTTCATTTACCTAGAATAGGAGAGAAGTATTGTGCTTACTTGGCCTTTGCGGATGATGTAGCTTTATTATCCACAAGCATTATAGGCATAAATAGGTTGTTTACGAAATTTAATAAAGAATGTAAGAACGCAGATTTATTGGTAAATTATGAAAAAAAAAAGTACTGGTTTTTGGAGGGAACAAAAAAAGAATAGCAATACAAAATAGATGGGTATACATTGGAGGTGGTTAAAGAATTTTGTTATTTAGGAATAGTTTTTACTCAGGATGGAACATGGAATAAGCATATAAAAGAAATATGTAGTAAAGTTAATAGATTTATGCCAATACTGAATAGATTTGCGTATAAATATGGAGGGCAGTCAGTAAAAGGAATTTTGAGAGTTTTAAATATAAAAGTTAAAGCCCAAATACTTAATGGAGCAGAGATTTGGGGACTTTACGATTTTTCCAAGTTAGAAAGCATTTAGAATAACTTCCATAAAAAAATCTTGGGTCTTCCCAATGGAATGCCATCAGCAATGGCTAGGGCAAAATTGGGATAATATCAATTGGAATGTGAAATTAAAATAAGACAATTTAATTACTCTTTGAAGGCATATAATACGAGCAATCAAAAGTTACCTAGATTATGTATGGAAGAGGCAATGGAGTACAATAAACAAACAAGGAAATTATTAACCCTAGCAAGATTTGAGTGTATAACAACTAATTGGAAATTAAATATATATAGTAAAGAAAAAACAGTTGGGGAAATACTATGCAAATGTAGAATAGATAGAGATACTCTTAGACACTTAATAATATTATGCCCTCAATTTGAAAAAGATAGAAGAAGAATCGTGGGGGAGATCTTGAGTAAAACTGAGCTAGAACCAGAAATTATGCTAAATTTTTTGTTAAAATCCCATAACCTGGAAATATCACATGCTGTGGCCTCCTGTCTAAAATAATTGAGCAGAAAAAACTGCATGTGAGGACCGCCTCATCTTAAGGGGCAGTTTAAGTTATATGTGTACAATCCAATAAATTGGTATTGAAATATTTAATGATGTGGACACTATACAGGTGAATGTAAAATTGAAGTTTAATGTATAAATGCTGTATGATGGATGTTTAATATGGTCATTTTTTATGTATTTCAACTGATTTTAATATATGTATTTTAATTATAATGACTTGAATAAGTCAATCAATAAATATTACTACTACTACAAAGTTGTTCTTCATGGTTAGTTCACATAAAGGTGAACCAAGCTGGCAGTAGCAAAAATGGTGTACCTCGCTTTGTTTTCAACATATGGGTGACGAAAGGCGTAATGGGCACCGCAATGTGTGTCTATGGCAAATTGCTCATTTTCGGAGCAGTATAACTTTGTAATCCTTGATTATTTTAGCACCAAAGCAGGAAAAGGCACATCTATGTGACCAGGTCTTATCACCCTGCAAATGTCAGCCAGAAGGACCCAACCTTTTGCTTGTAGGATAATGGCAAAGATGCACAGTCATTAGGAGCATACTTTCACAAAATACTTTTGCAAACACGGAAGTGTTATAGCACAGTATGTGTTTAGCAGTGCGTGGAATGTCCGGGATGACAGTTATCAGTGACGACTCAATGCCACAGCCCGATGGGAGCATGGGTGTGTGATTTTGTGGTTTAGATAGCTGTATGTTATTCCTGTTACCTGTTGCTGGTTGTGTGTGATTGGTTGTGTTGCCTTGTTCCTTCCCTTACTTGCATGTATGTGTGTGTGTGGTGGTGGTGGTGGGGATGAGGATGCACAGTTAGGGTTTTCAACCCTAACACTGAATTTCCTCACTTTTGTTGCTGTGGAACAGCCCTAACTGATGCATTAAATGGATTTTTTTGCCATGAATTTCCCTTTTTTTGAGAATGTGCACAATAAATAGTGAAGTAACAGTAACACAAATGTAAATGGTAACGCACATGGTGACGCAAACATAAACAATAATGCAAACGGTAATAGAAATGCAAACATTAATGAAAACAGAAACACAAACGCAAGCATGTACGGAAACGCAAATCGTAATGGGCATGGTCACGGTAATGCAATTGGAAATGTAAACACTTATGGGAACAGCAACAATGATGGCAAAGAAAACACAAACAAATGCAAACAGAAGCACGTACGCAAATGCAAATGGAAATGCACACAGTGATGCAAAAGGAAATACAAACAAAAACAGTAATGGAAACACAAATGTTAACTAACGCAAATGCAAACACAAACAAAATGCAAAGGGTAACGCACACGATGGCGTAGATGGGAACAATAATGCAAACGGTGACAGAAATGCAAGTGAAAATGCCAACTGTAACAGTAACAAAAATGCACACCCTTTTTTTCCCCAAAAGCTACATTGAGAAACACAGTGAATGCAAAGAATGTATGCATATTAATGGGCCTCAGAGCAGAAAACGTACACTTGGAATACTAAATTGCTTATATCTCAGGAACTGTACGACTTAGTGAAAAAAATTAAAATTTCATATAATTTATGCATTTCTTGGCTATTTTTGTACTTAGCCCCCTAGTGGGGGGGGGCTAAGCAATTTTCCTGCAAAAAGTCCGTATATCAAAGCGTTTCTGAGATACGGTCCCCGAAAGGAGCAGCGGATGCCTTAATGTTAGCCTATGGGACAAATTGTCAACTTCAGAGTACTGTAACTTTGCAGCCCTCTAATATTTTGTCCCCAAACCACCAAAAGGCACATCTGTGAGATCTTGGCTTTCTTGCCTCCAAATTTCAGCCCATGGGACCTAACCGTTTTTTGTAGCAGGGTGGCAAAGATTTCCTATTCTTTTGACCATAGTGTCACAAAGTAGTGTCGTGATTGCGACACTTTCGCAAAAAAAAGCATGAAAGTGTTGAATGTGTGACACTACTTTGTGACACTACTGTTTACAATAATTTCGAAAACATATTTCTGTGGTGTTTAGCCCCCCCAAAAAAGACATGGCTAGCATCCTCAGGGCTCGAATAGGTGAATGCAGCAAGAACTGTGTCCCTAAAGGGTCTCAAATTTAAATGCCAAGCATTTCTATGACCACCAACTGAAAACAAGATGACAGATTTGCGGCACTATAGGGGTCATTTGTGACACTAAAAACTGCATTTGCGACACTGTCAAACTTTTTGTTAACTTTTCCCATTGACTATAATGGGAAACTTGTTTTTTGAATAACTTTTGCACCGTTTAATATTTTTTCATGAAATCTTTGAAAGACACATTTGGGACCCTGGCCATGTGTTCCCTGAAGGTTTTGTACCAGTTGCTCAGACCATGCGACCTGTAGGCACGAGCAAAGAATGCACAAAAATGCATAAATACCACATTCTACAGTGCTATGTAGCTCTGCAACCGTATGTCCGATCATTACAAAACTTAGCAGATCCAGAGATTTGTGGTACTGCTCTGGGCTTGCAAAATTTCAGGCAAATCTGTCATACAGTGGCAAAGTTATTAAGCTGCTAAATTTCACACTTTAACCTTAACTGAGGTACTCAACCCTAACTATAGTGGTACTACTATGCCACTATAATGTTATATATATATATATATATATATATATATATATATATATATCAAAATATATCTGAAAAGTGTGAATTCATCTTACATATGTTTGAAACATATTTGGGGATACAAGGATATATTTCAGGTATTAAAAAAATATAGATCTTTTCTATATGGGTTACCTCTAATACTACTGGAATTCAGTATATAGAGTTATAGAACAGGGCACACTTATAAATAGCTAGATAAAAAAGGATTATCTTCATCCAACATAGCAAGATGATAATATTTTGCAAAGTTAGGTATGTATCAATTCACACTGAACCAGTAGGAGAATAACTTTTTTTCGAATGCTTATGACATCACAATGGCCAAGTGCATCACTGAATCCACTAGTTGAAATGAAAAAAACAGTAACATGTTTATACAAACAGCAGATTTAAAAGCTATAACTGGAAACTGATGTATAAAATAAATATGTAGAGGTTTGTTTCAAAATATGCAGCATACCATCAGTTGTGAAGGGGCAGGACTTTCATATCTAACTTGTGTATGCCACTTATCAGTTATGGTCATGCCCTCTCACATGAGAAGATACAGTGATGCCAATCATAATGTAACACAATATTGCAGCATACTGCAGTAGAGTTACTGCAGTAAATAAGGCAATTTCAATGACAGTTAATATCTTTTGTCATGCAGTAACTTGAGACGTTGCATACTGGCCGGTATTACATATACCCTGTATATCCAGATGTATATCATAGGAAATCCCTGTTTATTTAAATGGGCTTTCTTTTTATACTGTAAATACAGGATGCACAATAGGCTGAAGTGGAATAATCATATATATTTCTACATCCAAGGCTAAAACCTGTATCTCACAAGTGGTGAAGCAATGAGTGTGTTATGAGGTCTTAGAACCATATGTTAGAAACAGAATCCGGCAACACCTAGCCTACTGATTTTTCCCTACTACAGTATCACCACAGAACTTACTGGACCTCTAGCTCTTTCCTCCCACCATGTCATTTCCACTAGTATTCCCTTATGCCTATTCCATGCATTCCTGAACCCCGCCACTGTGTTTGCCACACCACCTCTGCTGGAAGACTGTTCTAAGAATACTGCACACTTTCCGTGAACAAGTAGTTCCTCACAGCTCTCCTGAATCTCCCCACTCTTCTTCATTGCATGTCTCCTTGTTCTTGATCACCTTTTAAAAAAAATAATGATTCGTGCCTGTAGCTTATTTATTCCTGTGAGGTATTTAATGGTCTCTATCATATCCCCCTCCTTTCTCTCTTTCAGGGTGAACATATTGAGGAACTTTAGTATCTTCTTTTAGGACTTTTGATGCAGAACATGCACCATTTTAGTTGTCCATCTCTGGAGTACCTCCACTCTGTTAATGTCCTTCCAGAGATGTGAACTCAGTACCCTAGGTGGGATCTTACCAGTGATCCACAGAAAGGCAACACCACCTCCCTCTTTCTGCTGGTAATAACCTGCTCTTTGCACCACAACATCCCACTAGCCCACCTAATTGCCTTGTCGCACTGCCTGGCCACCTTTAAGTAATCAGATATGATTAACCTCAGGTTCCTTTCCTGTTTGGTTCTCAGCTATAACTCTCTACTCATGTTTGTACTCTGGCCCTCGGTTTCTGTGCCGTAAGTGCATGATTTTGCATTTTTTCACACTGAAACACAGATGATATACCACTGACCACTTGACAAGTTTTTCAGGCATCTGATCATTCTTTCCACCACCCCTGGAGTGTCCACCATATTGCAAATTTTAGTGTCATCCACAAAGAAGCAGACTTTCCCATTCCCGCTCCTCTGCGCTGCAACTTGTAAAGACATTAAAGAGGGCTGGTTCCAACACTGAACCCTGCAATGTCACTTATAAAGACATTAAAGAGGACCAATTCCATCACTGAACTCTGAAGTACCCTGTTGGTTACCCTTCTTTTCTTGGATTGAACTCTGTTTACCATCACCCTTTTCCTTACAAGTGGGGATAAATGTCATTATCCCAGTGCAGGTCATTATTCTATTGTATCTACACAATGATATTTTAAGATGTGTCATTTTTAAAACAACTCTTTAATGGGGGATTTAACTCTTTCTGCCTGAGTTTAGCTGCTGATATCTTTAAAAGCATCAAGGCCTTTGTGACGTCATCAAGCAATGCCAACTGTTCTCCAGTTTGGTTAACAATGTCATTATGTGATACATACAAAATAAATTTTAAAAAAATGGGTCTGATTCTCAAAAATAGGGTGCAAGCCATGCCAAAGGCATCTTGCACTGATTGCTAATGTGCAGGGGACCCTGTACACAATTGTCTGTTGGGTAGAGTCCCGGCAGCTAAGTCCCATGGCTTGTGGCAAACCTGGCCCAGCACCAAACAGAGGGTGCATCAGGAAGCCTTGCCACAAGCTGTGGGTGAACTATGTGGCAATAGCACCATGGACAGGTGCCTTCTCACCCCCCTTCCCAGCCCCGATCTCCCATACTATTCATATAGATTGCTGTGGTAGGCTAGCAGACCCCACCAGCTCAATCACCCATAATAGTAATAATATAAAGTTCCCTGGTATGCTAGTGGATGGCCCCGATCCCCTGGCACATTTTTACAATATCCTGGTGGTCTAGTGGACCCCCTCCCCACAGTGCCTAACCACCCTCTCCCAATCCATAACCCAGCTGGCGACTGACACAGCCTACCACACACCACCGCAGCCAGCAACCTACTGAGCTATGAATGAACACATACTGTATATAGTACACACTCAGTGACTGACACAGCTGTCAGTCACTGAATATGTACTATATACAGTAAGTACTCATGCATAGCTCAGCCAGCAACTGGCTGTGGTGGTGTGTGGTGGATGTGTCAGTCATCATCTGGGTTATGGGTTGAGGGAGCAGGGTGACTGGGTACTGCAGAGTGGGGGGTCCACTAGACCGTCTGGATGTTGGAAAAATGTACTGGGGGTTGGGGCCATCCACTAGCCCAACAAGGAACTTCATATTATTATTATTATTATTATTGGCGATTGGGGCTGGGGGAGCCACTAGCCCACCAGGGCAATATAAATATATATGGGCAATCAGGGCTGTTGTGGGGGCACTAGCCCACTAGGGTACTTTAGATAATTATGGATGATTGGGGATTGGGGGGGCACTAGACCACCAGGTTACTGTACATATTAATTCTAGGGGATTGAGGATCAGGGCTGTTGGGTGGGGGGACATGTACTAGGGGTGATCGGGACTCTGGTGGCACATTGGCATAACCCACAGAGAACAACTGAGTACACTTAAACCAGCCCCTGACTTGTCTAAATTTACTTAGACAGTTGTCCTCTGCAGGTGGTTTTAGAATACCAATTTAGGGGATATGGCAGCTTTCATCTGCCACAAACCCCCTATCATAATGCCTTAGCTCATTTTATGGGGCAAGACTGGCAAAAGCCCCCTTTGCTGCAAGCAAACTAAGTTTGCCACAGTCAGATTGTGGAGTTGTTTGAGGTGCATTCTTTAATGCAAGGTGCCACTTGCATCATTTATGTTTGATGCAGACACATTGTGTCATTCTAAAGGCTTTAAGAATCAGTCTATAGATATATATATATATATGTATATATTATGGTAGCATGGTAGTGATACCATAGTTAGGGTTGAGGAGCCATTTACATGTTAAACCTAAAATTTTGCACCTTAATAACTTTGCAACTGTTTAATGGATTTGCTTGAAATTTGGAATACATGATGAAAAACCATACATCTTGGGATGTGCCAACTTTTGTACTGTTCAGATATATGGCTGTGGAGTTATTAAGCATGATCTGCGTGCACGTTTACGCTTTTTTGGAATTCTTTGCTCGTCTCTACAGGTTGCACGGTTTGCACCACTGGTCCGGAATTTTCAGGGAAGGTGCGGCGGGGGTCCCTGATGTGCCTTTTGAGATTTCATGAAATAATATTAAATGGTTCAAAAGTTATTCAAAAAACAATTTCCCATTATAAGTCAATGGGAAAAGTTAACAGAAAGTTTGAAAGTGTCGCAAATGCAGTATTTACTTTCGCAAATGGCCCTTTTACTGTCACAGATCCACCATTTTGTTTTCAGTTGGTGATCAGGAAAATGCTTGGCATTTAAATTTGGGACCATCTCACAACCAATTCTTTTTGTATTCACCTAGTCGGACCCTGAGGATGCTAGGTATGTCTCTATTTTAGGCAAAACACCCCAGAAATATGTTTTCAAATTTCTGGAAAAGTATTCATTAAAGTAGTGTCGCACTTATGACAATTGTTGAATGAATTGCAAAGCTTTCAGAAATTCTACAGTACTTTCCAGGCTGTGGGAAAATGACAGCAATTCTTTGTCACCCTGCTGCAAAGAACGGTTTGGTGTTTTGGGCTGAAATTTGGAGGGAACACAGCCAACATCTCACAGATGTGTCTTTCAGTATTTTGGTGAAAAAATATTACACGGTGGCAAAGTGACGGCACTCCAAACTTGACACTTTTCCCATAGGATAACATTACGGCGTCTGCTGCATTACAGGAATCCTTTGCCGCCCTGCTGCAAAATAACAGTTTGGTCTTTTGGGAAGAAATTTGGAAGGAAGAAAGGCAACATCCCACAGAGGTGCCTTTTAGTGGTTTGGTGAAAAAATATTACAGGGAGGGAAAGTTATGGCACTGTGAATTTGTCTTTTTTTCCCATAGGATAACATTACAGCGTGCGTCGCGCCTTTCAGGGCCCGTATCTCGGAAAAGGTGCGAGATACAGACTTTTCATCAGAAAAATGCTTAGCCCTCTGGCAGGAGCTAAGTACAAAACTAGCCAGGAAACTGATAATTCATATGACTTTTAATTTTTTTTTCTACGTTGTACAGTTCCTGAGATATAAGCAATTTAGTATTGCAAGTCCTCATTTTTTGTTCCGAGAGCCATTATTATCCATACATTCTTTGTACTCACTGCCTTTCTATATGCAGCTTTTGGGGAAAACTATTGTGTGTGTTTCCATAACTGTTACATAGTAACATAGACTTCGACGGCAGATAAGGACCACTTGGCCCACCCAGTCTGCCCATTTCCCAACCTACTGGATAAGCTGCAGATTCTAGTTAACTAACAGCCTACTTCCTGCAACCCTCCACTATAATTGCCTTGTGTCTGTCCCATGCATGTTTGAATTCCCCCACTGTTTTAGACCCAACGACCTCCTCAGGAAGGCTGTTCCATGTATCCACCACTCTCTCCGTGAAAAAAATTTCCTCACATTACCCCTGAGCCATCCCCCCTCTATCTTTAAATTGTGCCCCCTTGCTCTTACACATCTCTTTTTCTGAAAGATGCTACCCTCCTGGACTTTGTTGATTCCCTTGAGGTACTTGAACATTTCTATCATGTCCCCCTGTCCCTTCTTTCATCAAGAGTATACATATTAAGCTGTCTCAGTCTCTCTTCATATGGTTTCTGCTGCAGACCCTGCACCATTTTAGTTGCCCTCCTCTGGACTGCTTCCATCCTGTCTATGTCTTTGCGTAGATGAGGTCTCCAAAACTGCACACAGTACTCCAGATGGGGTCTCACCAACTGTCTGTACAGAGGGATAACAACTTCCCTTTTTCTACTTGTGATGCCCCTTCCTATGCATCCCAGTATCCCCCTGGCTCTCCTTACAGACTTTTCACATTGCTTACCCACCTTTAGGTCATCTGATATGACTACCCCCAGGTCCCTTTTCATTTTTGTTGTTGTTAGTACCTCCCCTGCTGTTGTGTACTCTTTTCCTGGGTTTTTGTTTCCCAGGTGCATTACTTTGCACTTCTTTGCATTGAATCTAAGTTGCCATATGTCTGACCATTCCTCCAACCTTGCCAAGTCCCTTCTCATCTTTTCTACCCCCCCTTGTGTATTAGCTCTGTTACAGATCTTTGTGTCATCTGCAAAGAGGCATACCTTTCCCTCCAGACCCTCTGCAATGTCACCTATAAAGATGTTAAAGAGGACTGGACCCAGTACTGAGCCCTGAGGTACTCCACTAGTAACCCCCCTTTCTTTGGAATGTGTTCCATTACCCTTAAGGCTTCTGCTTGTGGTTCTGTACCTGTTTCAGTTACTTTTCGCGTCTACTGCACAATGTGCGTTACCCTTTGTGTTTTCATTTGCTCTTGCGTTATTTTAACCATTTGTGTCTACAGTACTGTTTATCTTTGTGTTTCACTTTGCATCACCATGCGCACTACCATTTGCGTTTGCGGGCATTGTGTTACTGTGTGACAAGACATCACATGGCGGGAGCAAATTATATTCACTATTTCTCATTATCTTTCTCAAAAAGAAGGTAAATTAGAGGCAAAAACCTCCATTTAATGCATTAGTTAGGGTTGTTCCACAGCGACAAAAGTGAGGAAATTCGGTGTTAGGGTTGAAAGCCCCCTCCTTGGACCCCCGCCCACACCCCCAACCGGCATCGGGGTGCACGTTGGGGTTGTTGGTCCTGACTCTCACCCCATTCTCCTATACCTCTGCTTCTTCACCATCTGATGGGGTGAGAGTTAGAGCTGGCAGCCCCAACGTGCACCCTGATGCGGTTGAGTGTGGTGGAGGGGTTCAAGGGGGCTTTCAACCCAAACTGAATTTCTTGCTTTTGTCACTGTGAAACAACACTAACTAATGCATTAAATGGAGTTTTTTGCCTCTAAGATAGAAAGATAGATGCATATATATATATATATATATATATATATATATACACATTAAAACATTATTTTCATGTATGTGTGGCATTCTGTGTAGATATCAGGATTTATTTACAATGTTCATTCCCACTCAAGTGTATAAATCTGGGTATACAGTGTCAGCCAATGCTATTCTCAGCAATAACACAGTGTGGCATTTGCTACCAGAATACTGATAGTGGGTGCTATCACTCACAGTGCATTAAGTTGCATTACAGTGATAGCAGCCGCTATTGTATACCTTGCAACTGTCTCTGATTTTCAGGGATGTCCCTGATTTTACCTCAAAATCTTTCATGCTTCACCTAAATTTTGCATTCTTTATGCTGAAGAGTAGAAACATAGAAACATAAAAGTTGATGGCAGATAAGCACTGCAAGGCCCATCCAGTCTGCCTATTTCTTTTTCTACCTTATAAATGTGCCATCAGCCTTTGCTCTATCAATGGCCTATCTATTCATACTCTTCTGTATTGCTACCTTATGCCTATCCTATGCCTGTTTGAAGCCCTGCACTGTATTCATATCCACCACTTCCTGAGGTAGGCCGTTCCATGCATCAACCATCCTTTCTGTGAAAAAGAACTTCCTCACTTTACCCCTTAATTGGCCTCCCTCTAATCTCATGCTGTGTCCTCTTGTCCTGCTATTTTCTTGTATTGAAACATGTTAGACTATTTCACCTTTTTAATGCCCTTAAGGTGTCTGAATGTTTCGATCATATCACCTCTCTCCCTCCTTTGCTCTAGGGTATACATATTGAGCTCCGTTAATCAGTAATTTCTCTACCTGGCACCAGGCCATCCTACCCTCTGTGTTACCTACAGGAAGGTAGCGCTGCTTCTCCCCTACCATGTGCCAGGCACACGCAGGCAATACTAAAGACCCAGAGGCCAGCTGATGAAACTTCAGCCCATATACTATGGTCTATCTATGGATACTCAGTGAGTCCAAGGAGACTGCTTGAAGCATGCCCTAATAGACCAGAACTGAGGCCCCTACTGCAGATTGGGCCACAGCCAGTCTTTCCCCCAGCCCTGTAGGGAAAATCTATCTGACAAGGCTGTCCACCGTGGAACCTCCTCCCAAGTTCCCAGGGTACCTGCAAACAAAAACAACCAGGAAACAGCACATGGCAAATGCATTGCATTTCTCAAAATGTTCCCCACAACCTCACACCTGGGAAGGAAAAACATGTTAACACCCTGTTAACCACAGACAATCGTAAAACTCATAGGAAAAAATGAAGAACTCGGATAAGCTCCAGCATCCTCTTCTTTTCTTCTCTTCTTTTCTTCCTCAGAAACACCTACAAGAGAAGGAAAAACACAAAACACATTCTGCATACCACACGGTGCCTAAACCACCACCTGAATACTAGACAACCCCAAAAATATTTTTCTATAAAAGTACAAATGTAAACAATGGAAAGAAGACATTTATACAACACATTTGGGGTTGGTAGGCCCTAAAGAGTCCAAACTAGTGACAGAATGCTTTTGCCCAAAGGCAAGGTCCATTAAAGAGTCTCTCCTGGGCTGGAGTCCATTGAAGAACAGTCCTGGAACAGGACCGGGCCTGTATAGCACTGCAATCCATGGAGAGAGTCTTTGAAGACAGTCATTACAATTCCATGGACAGTCTTCAAGTGCAGGTCATGCTGTGCAAAGTCAGAAAAGTAACAAAAATGTGGTCTTACCAGTTCCTTGAAGACCAAAAACAAAGGATCACATTACTTCTCCTAGCTGAGGACCCTCTCCCTTCAGACCAGGTGGCATCTTCAGATATAGCTAGTTGATGTCCTCTGGAAAATCAGGTGATGAAACAGGAAAACTGCTGAGCTGATGTCATCTGGAAACCAAATGATGGAACAGGAAAACAGCTGGATTGATGTCATCTGGAAAACCAGGCGATGAAACAGGAAACCAGCTGAGCTGATGTTGTCTGGAAGGCCAGGTGAAAGAAATGGGAAAACACTGCTGGGTTTACGAATCTGGATGCACCTGAAGAATCCTGGAATACCAGTAGAGCTGCATCTTCCTCCTTGGACACCATCTGGGCATTCAAAGTTGATGTTGTGGAATGTCTCATTCCCTGCCTTGTCCACAATTCGCACAGTGTCCATAAGCAGAGTTCTGCCCAATTTCCAGAATTTAAGTCGATCATTTATGACTCTGTCCCTGACACATTCTGCTGCAACAGAGTACACATTCTTGCTTGCCTCTTCCAACAACCAGGATTGCCTGTTCTGTTCAATTTCCTCCCAGACTCTGCAAGGAAAGGTGGGAAAGGACTGTCCATAGATGGTGTCACTCTCCTCCTTGTTGCTTTTCACAAGTTTGCAGCCCTTGGCCCAGCTTGGGGGTGGCCAGTCCTGGTTGAGCCAGTGCTGCATGCTTAAAGAATGAAAGCACTTGTCCCTGACCATTTCTGTGGGCAGGTTACTGGAGCCTTCATTTTCTCTCTCTGGCTCCTCTGAGGCAAGAGCTTGAGGTGACACACGGGGACCCTCAACATGAAGATACATTTCTTCATCCTTCTCTTCCTCATTCAGGATCTGAGCCAAGGAGTGAGCAGATGTCCTCACTCCTGAGACGGTCCACTCCTCAATGGGTGCAGAGATAGACACTTACCAGTTCAGAGTCTCTTGCAGTTATTCCTCCCCTACTAGGCTAGGACTTGGATGATCCTTCCGCTGCACTGTCCATTTGGGACACAGGCATAGAAATCTCTCTCTGTGTCTGCCCTTGCAATAGATCAACCTTGCTCTCTCCTTCTGTACCACACTCTATGGGGCTTCCCCAAACAGGTTCAGCCTGATGCTGAGAGCTACTACTTACAGAGTTTCCTACTCTGGTCCATGTGGAAGCCAAACAAATTCATGATGCCCTCTCTGGCACTGCACTGCTGCTCATACCATATTTCACAAGGCAATCCAAACAGTGTTGTATGAGAAACATATCCCTTCCAGCCTTGAGGCACATAATGTATAGTCTCACTGGATAGCTAGGGATTGCTACATCTGGAGGCAATCCTTTGCTGTTGAAAGTTCTCTTTGTTTTTCTTAGTGTTACTACCTTCTCTGCAATCATAGCCCGGGCATGATCCGGGTAGCGGGGAGTTCCCGAAGCCATGTCTGAAAGTAAACATCCAAAAGTTTGTTGTTACTGAATTGCTCACTAATCTCTTTGCTGTCTCACAAAATGGCTCCCTGCTACTTGTGTTAACATTGCTATCCCCACCCTGTAATGATGGCGGCAGCTCTTCTCATGCGCCAACTCTGTTACTGACTCAAAAACTGTGTTTTCAACCTTTTCTGGCTACTGAATTTGCTCAAACTTTAATCAATTGCACTGCTTGTATCTTTCAGCACATTCATATGATTTTAAACTTGAGTTTGTGATCAGCATCAATTCAAAGAACTATTTACCCATGATCAAAGTTACTTGCAATCCTACAGTTTTTCTATTGCACAGGATTGCCTGTTTGCTGCATTCTCACTACACAACTCACAGTCCCTCTTTGCTTAGAAACATTTACTGTTGCTGAACCCATTATAAATGCTCAGTCTATGCTCCGAATCTTTGTTTGTTGCCTTGCTGTTACATTGCACAGTCCTTTGCAAAACAATCATAGAAACATAGAAACGTAGACTTTGACAGCAGATAAGGACCATTTGGCGCACCTAGTCTGCCCATTTCCCTACTAGGATAAGCTGCAGATCCTAGTTAACCAACAGCCTATTTCTTCCTACCCTCCACAAAAATTGCCTTGTCTGTCCCATGCATTCTTGAACTCTCTCACAGTTGTAGACCCCACAACCTCCTCAGGAAGGCTGTTTCATGCATCCACCACCCTCTATGAGAAAAAAATACTTCCTCACATTGCCCCTGAACTGCCCCCTCTATCTTCAAATTGTGTCCCCTTGTTCTTACACATCTTTTTTTCTGAAAGATGCTACTCTCTTGGACTTTGTTGGTTCTACTGAGGTACTTAAAAGTTTCTATAATGTCCCCCCTCTCCCTCCTTTCCCCAAGGGTAAACATATTAAGCTCCTTTAGTCTCTCCTCATATGTCTTGTCTTGCAGACCCTGCACCATTTTAGTTGCCCTCCTCTGGACTGCCTCTATCCTGCCTATATCCTTGCATAGGTGGGGTCTCCAGAACTGGATACAGTACTCCAGATGGGGTCCCACCAACTGTCTGTACAGAGGGAAACAACTTCTTGTTTTCTGCTGGTGATGCCTCTCCCTATACATCCCAGTATCCTCCCAGCCCTCCCTACTGCCTTCTCACATTGCTTGCTAACCTTAAGGTAATCTGATATGATTATCTCCAGGTCCCTTTCCATTTTTGTTATTGTTACTACCCCCCATTGTGAAATCTTCTCCTGGGTTTTTGTTTCCCAGGTGCATTATTTTGCACTTCTTTGCATTGAATCCAAGCTACCATACTTCTGACCATTCCTCCAACCTTGCCAAGTCCCATCTCATCCTTTCTATGCCTCCCTTTGTATCAATCCTGTTGCAGATCTTTGTGTCATCTGCAAAGAGGCATACTTTTCCTTCCAGTTCCACTGCAATGTCACTTATAAAGACATTAAAAAGGACTGGACCCAGTACTGAACCCTGTGGTACCCCTCTAGTAACATCTCTTTCTTCAGAGTGGACTCCATTTAGAATTACCCTCTGTGTCCTGTTGTCCAGCCAATGTTTTACCCAGGCTACCACCCTGGGACCCACTCCCAGGCTGGTTAATTTGACTATTAATCTTTTGTGTGGGACTGTGTCAAATGCCTTACTAAAGTCTAGGTAGACCATGTCCAGAGCCCCTCCCTGTTCTGCTACTTTGGTCACCCAGTCAAAGAAATCAATTAGATTTGTCTGACATGACCGTCCCGCTGTGAACCCATGCTGCCTTGGGTCCTGTGCCCCACTGGCCTGTAGGTACTCAACAGTTCTTTCCTTCAGAAGTGATTCCATCACTTTCCCTACCACAGAGGTCAAACTGACAGGTCTGTAGTTTCCTGCCTCTGTCTTGCTCCCACTTTTGTGAAGGGAATCACATCCGCCTTCCTCCAGCCCTCAGGCACCTCACCATCCTCCCATGATTTGTTAAAAAGGGTAGTCAGTGGTTTCACTAGTTCTCCCCTTAATTTTTTTAGAATTCTGGTTTGAATTCCATCAAGCCCCATTGCATTGTCCACCTTCAGTTTTAGGAGTTCTTTCAGAATCCTTTCTTCTGTGAAAGGACTGGGATCAACTCCCCCCATCCAGAGTGCTTCTGTTAATTGGATTAGGCACCTCCCCCTCCTCCTCCTCTTTTGTGAATACTGAGCAGAAGTATTCATTCAGTATCCCTGCTTTTTCACTGTCCCTCTCTGCCCACCCACCGTCCATTCTAGTCAGCCTCAGTATCCCTCCCTTTGTCTTTCTATGCTCCCTAATGTTTCTATAAAAGGTTTTATCTCCCTTCTTAACCAAGTTGGCTATCATTTCCTCAGTTTGGGCCTTTGCTATTCTGACTTCCCTTCCTGCTTCCTTCTGCCTTAACTGGTACAGCTCTCTGTCCTGCTCTTTCTGTGTTTCCTTATATTTCCTGAATACTGTCTTTTTCTCCCTAACCTTCCCCGGCACCTCTTTTGAGAACTGTGGTGGCTTTTTCTTTCATTTTGATTTGTTTATTTGCTTCACAAAAAGGCGTTTTGCCTCTGTGATGGCAGTTTTGATGTTTTCCCATTGTTGCTCCACCCCTCCTTCTATCCTGTTTGATAGTGGTTTTCTAAGGCACTCTCCCATCTTGCCAAAGTCAGCCCTCCTGAAGTCCAGTACCCTCACCTTTGTATGGCTTGACTCTGTAGCTGAGTTTATCATGAACCACACTGTTTGGTGGTCACTTGTTCCCAGATGGCTACCCACTTCTAGATCTGAGATCCTCTCACTGTCCCCATTTGAGAGTACAAGATTTAAGATTGCTCCCTCATGAGTGGGTTCCAAAACTAGCTGTTTGAAGTGTGCCACCTGTAGGGCATTGAGAATGGCCCTGCTCTTGGATGTGGCTGCAGCAAAGGTGCTCGCGTTAACATCTGGCATATTCAGGTCTCCCATCAATAGTATCTCCCCTTTCTCTGCCATCCTAAGGATGCCTTCTATCATATCCTTGTCCATTCCCTTCCCCTGACATGAGGGTCTGTATACAACCCCTGTGCATATTGTGGTGCTATTTCCAGTCTCTAACTGCTCTAACACACACTGCTTGCACATAGATTCAGCTGGCTTGAAAAAATCACACACAGTTTGATGTTCAGTTAGCTGGTTTTACTCACTGAATTCAGTAGCTGGCTTTCCCCGGTGGAAATTTTCAGCCTGGTGCCGATCCTGAGAAGGCCTCTAAGGTGAAATGGGCTGGCGGTCCCACCCATCATAGCCATTAATGCCACGCTCATTTTCTAGTCAGTCGGACAATGGGTTGTGCTCAAAATTACACAGCAAAAGCCTGTGTTCTACAGATTAGAACATTCACAAGCCCCTCAATGGTTGATCCTGGTCTGACCAGCTCGCACAACACTCTCTTTTTCCTCCTTGAACACTCGGCTGCACACTGAAGCTGGCTAGGAGGCAGGACTAATTGCAGTTGCATCAATCACTCAATGATAAGCAAATGAGCCTCTCTGTCTCGCGCTCACTCTTCCTTCACAGTGATCATCAAGCAGGAGCAAATTTAAACTGCAGACTGTAACTTTTTTTCTCAGCTGCAATTTCAGCAGTGTGAGCACTGTTTTGACCATTTTCTTCTCAGATGTTGGCAATTTCTATTGTGACTACCCCAATTTGCACAAACCACATAAAACTTTCAGGGCACATTTGTCAGTCTGTTTCCTAAAGTCCACACTACTTTTGGCATTTGAAAATTGCAAGTTAAAAAGTTCTGTAAATGTTCTGGATGCAGAGACAAGAACATACACTTCCAGGCTTTAGTGTCCATTGCAAACTGACACACACACAAGCAGCACTCTGTTCTTTCTGTACTAGCAGGCATGCAAGCAGTACATTCAGATGGCACTCTCCTGGGCAAAATTCTTTTGTGCAAAGTTTCCTTTTCTGTTTGGGCTACCATGCTGTCAGACAGACAAACACTAGCCATACCCTCAGCAACAAATCTCTAGTACCATCCCTAGTTTTGGGAATGTATGCCATGGCTCGTTACTTCTAGAGGTCAGTAAGGGGTAGGGGTGTACAAAAGCAAAACTACAGATGACCAGACTAAACCCAGGTCCTAAAGAGAGAACTTTTTGCTTAGGGTTATGCTAGGTCTATACTTCTGGATGGGTACCCAGTAATTCCACACAGGAAGCAGTAACAAGAATGTCCAAACCAGGTTGGGGTTCTAGAGTGTGGCTTTATTTCAAAGATGGTACATTAAAGCTAGGTGGACCCCCAAGGTTTATACATCATGGCACAAGGCAATGGCAGAACAACAGAAATCTGTAGTGGGCAGAAACTCTACATATCCCATATATCACAGGACCTCGAATTCTCTTCAGCGACAATGTCCTCAGCTGAAACACACATTTTCTTCCAGTGTCACTGGCCACAACTGAGCACATTTCCCATATAGCATATTACCTCACATTTTGGCAGTGTGGCAACTGACCACAATGGAGCACAGTGGTGCTCAAAATTAGCACAACCCAGACTAGGGGGTAAACCTTCTCTTCAGGCATTGGCCACCATGTCCTGAATAAGCAGGTGCCCTTAGGGAACCTGTAGTGCTGAACTGGTCACTCTAGTTGGGGGGCTGCCCACATTTTGCTTCCACATCCATGCCCAGCCATTCTTTCAGAGTTATGCCTCAAAATGTCTGGTAAAACAGTTAGAAATATGAATCTTGGAATGACTTTCACATTCTACATAAGAAAACACTACTTCTGAGTGTAGAACTGAAGGTCTGATTGATGTGCCAAGTCTCTCTGGGGACCCCACAATTGTCAGCTAACTTTAAACATGAGAACAGTCTCAACTTAAAACAGAACTGGTGCATATTTTCCTTTACCAGAGTGCACCCTCAAAACAGGTACTTTTCTCTGGGAAGCACAAAGTCAGATTACTCACAGTTGATAAACAAATAGGCATCTTCAAAGTCCTGGATCAAAATAGGGGATTGCCACTCAGATCCATTCTGGCAGTCCTTTTCCATCTCTCCAGGGATTAAAAATCAGGAACTCCTGCTAGACATCAGTTTCCCCCACTTCTTTTTGCAGGAAGATGTTTCACAGCACTAGGGTGAGAAAATAGGCTCTCCTCACAGAGCCCACACAGCAGCTCTCACTCCTCCAATTACTCACTTATGAATCTCCACTCAAACACTAACTTAACATTCTAAAACTCCCCACTCACAGCCAGCTGCCATGGCTTATGCTGCTGCAAGAGTTCTAAATGACATCACCTCTCCCATCTCAGCTGACACCAAGTAAACCGAGAGGGACCAGGTGAAAAACCATTTAACCAGCTATTCACCAGCTGCCTTCCCTACCTAGCACTGATATTGATATGATTCTAGTAACCCCAGAGGACTGTGTGGGTACAGTGCCAAATAAAATAAACTGCAATATTCAGAACATTCCAATACATTAAATACATAACCATGCTGGTTCCCTGGAAACAACAAAAAACCAAAAAAGGAAATAAGATGCAAAAACTAACTATGTATCATCCAACTTAACAGTGCTAGGTAATACATTTACAGAGTAAGAAGGATACCAGAAAATGCACATTGCATGTAAAAAGTAGTTGGGCTTGTGCCTGTCTACCCAGAACCCAAAGAGTCATAATCCAATACTAGCTAATATAATTTAAATACAACAAATATACATTCTACTGTAATGTTGTAAGCCTACTAAAAATGGATTGTTTACAGAAATTAGATCAATGCATTCAAGCATCTCTCATTTAATGAATTAAACATGTACATTATAATTAGAGATGCAGTAATTTAAATTCTGCTGGCGAAGTGAACGCAAAGTGGGTACTTTGCATTGCCACTCCGCTATGCGGAGTAGGCAATGTAAAGTGCTCACTCCACCTTGTCATTACCACTTCACGTTAAGGCAGAATGGCAATGCGAAGTAAGGCAAAGTCATTGGCCCAGATATTCAAACTGCACCCAAAAAGTGCGCAATAGCAGGAGCAAGCGCAAGTCCATTGCGTTCATGCGCAAGAGGCGTGATATTTAAAAACTGAGCCGGCCAAACTGGGCCTACAGCCAACAACTGATTATCACACCACCTGTGCCATAGCACAACTAGGGAGGGGAAGCTGAGCAGATCAGATGCACCACAGCGCAACAAGGGATGTGCAGATGAGCAGTCCAGAGGCGCCACAGCACAATCAGGGATGCCCCCCCAGCAGCAGGGGCAATGCAACTGCACAACCAGGGAGGTAGGGGCCCACCACCCATGCCACAGATGGGCACAGGAACACACAGCAGAACAGACATCGTCCCCCCACACCCCATGCACTGCACAACTGGGGGAGGGCTAGAATAACCACTGGCCCATGGAGACCAGCAACCAACCCACAGCTGGGCCATGGTGCCCCATCACACCCCCCAGCAAGCTGTGACTGGCACACAAGGAGGGCTGACCACCCCATGCCACACCATCCCCCCAATGCAGAGCACACCCTGCACTGTGACCCCTAGACACCCTGCCCAGGAGCAGCGTCCACCACTGCAGAAAACCCCATGCATGCCACCACCCCCACTGTGACACTGCAACCCTGTGCACCACAGAACCATGCAAGGCAGCCCCACCATGAGCACCCATCAGTGGGTGGCAGCACACAGCAATGCAACAACGGCATACACAGTGCCACCATGTACAGCCCCCCTGAGGTACTGCTGAGAGACCAACCATGCGTTGGCACACGAGGTACCCCACAGGGACAGGGCATGCCCTGGACCCCACCACCAGTGGTACAGCACCCTGCACACTCTCCCAGTGACACACCCCAACCCAGCACTGGCCACAACAGGCAGCACAGACACCCACAGTGGTGCGTGGAAGCATGCACCACACCGGATGCCACACAGTGCATAGAGAGACACCCACCCATACCCAAGGAAACAACAACACAGGGATGCAGTGGTGGGGCAACCAAGCCCCCAGTATGGGCCCATGTAAACTGTGTACACACAACCCACAGTCCTCCATGGCACTGGAGTGCCAGCCACCCTGCACAGGCATTGTGGACCTGTACGCCACCAGCATTTTCCCGGAGCACAAGTCACAGACAGTGGTGCACATTCCCTGCAACACACACAAGCCACATCATGCAGGTGGGTCAACAACTGTGGAGGCCACAGTGTCACCCGAGGCAGACATGAACCACACCAGTGACAGGAGGCAACCCAGCATTGTGATGGGTACAGTGGCTGCCCTGCATGGACAGCCACCACTGACATGCTAGCAGACTGTGCAGGTCACGGGCTTGGGCTGACAGGGGTGCCATAGACACAGAGCACACACAATGGACCACTGCACACAGTCATCCAGTGCACAGGGCACAACACACACACCACAGACACTGACTGATAGCTACCCCCACACCATAGTCACCTCTACATGGACACACACACAACCCATGACTGCACAACCCCTGACGCCATGCACACCACTGCAGCTGAGCACCTATAACCCGCTGCAAATCAGAGACCAACACAGTATTCATATCAAAATAACTGTATTAAAACAACATATAAAAGATAACTATGTACAACAATATATACAAGGTGGGGGGGAGGGCCACAAACAAGGTGGGGATGGGTAAGGGGCAGGGGTGGACAAATGGGACAGGAAAGGAGGGGTGTGAGGGTGGGTCCAGGGGGTAGGGGGATATCAGGGGCAGAGGGACTTTTAACGGGAGTGCTGCTCCCCACTCTGGCTTCTCCGCTGCCTGTGCCTCCTCAGGACCCTGGTCTCGTCTATCTGGCGAAGGATATCCGGGGACACCCTCATCACCTGCAGGATCTCCCGCAGTGCCTCCCGGATGTCATTGAGCTGGCATATACCTAGGACAAGGGAGCACAGTCAATAGGTGTGAATGCACAGCCCCATACAGCCCACCCACTGTGCATTGCATACGGCCGTGGGACATACCTCTGTGATGGTGTGTGACCACCCACATTGATCACGTCCACATGATCTGCCCACCCAGGTGCATACAGCCATGTAGAACACTGCACACACCCACTGGCCAAGTCATGCACAGCACCACCATGGCCGTTTAGTGACAAGGCTATGTGGTGCAAAGGCAGTGGTCCAGCCATGTACTCAGTGCATGCATGAACCACCATCAACACACTCCCAGACATGCATTGCCACTGGACAGTGCTGACTGTAACAAGTTGTGTGCATGGCAGTGGTGTTGATGGATGGTGGCCATGCCCCGCTTCCCACCCTGCTACACAGCATGCAATAGTAATCATGGAGGTATGGCACTCACCATCATCAGGCCAGTCCCTTGGGCTCTGTGGACCCTCGCCCCACCTGGCCTACCTCTCCTCTTCATTGCGCCGCAGCTCACGGGCCAGTCGCCATTCCTCTGGGCCTATGGTGCAAACATGGAGAGAGGAACATCAGTACAATCCCATAGCAAAGCCCCCCTGCCCCCAGGTGTGCCCTCCCACCCACCCAGCCAGACCCACCACCCCACACCCTGATAACACCACCACAGCCAACACTGGACGGTCCCTCCCCATGTGCTGGACACATGCAACCATGATACCCATATGGAAGATGAAAGTGTGTTGATGTAACACCTACCTGGCTGTGGCACCGTGCCCCTCCTGGCATGTCCCCATAGGTGGGCTAGCAGCTCCAGCTCCCTCCGCCGCAGGTCCCCATACCTATGGTGGCACTGCTCAGCACTTCTCCCCATCCAGTGGCCTCCTCCAGTGCAGTGGCCACCTCCTCACACACCTGGCTTCTGGAACTGTCCAGGGGTGCCTCCCCAAACAGTGGTCCATGGTGTGGCTCCACTATGGCCACTAGGTTGGCCAGTTCCACCTGCGTCCATTGAGCAGCCCTCCTACGTGCCATTCTCTCTGCTCGGTCTGCAAATATGGTGCTCTGCAGTGTGGCTCCCCACATGCAGATGCTGCATGGTACAGCGCTGCCATTCCCTATTGTGCTGTCACCGAACAGCATGATAGTGGTGCACCCATGCCTGACGCATGGCACCTAGGGGGCCAAGGTCGAGCACAGGGTCAAGGGTCTCTGGCGCATGGACACGCACAGCGCCATTGGAACCCAATGCATGTAGCGTAATTGGCTGCCTGTGTGCTACTGCCAGTAGAGGCCTACTGTGCTGTTGCCCCAGTGTGCCTATGATGGCCCAGTGCCACAGCGCCATGTAAGTGAACATCGCTATAGCGCCACTGGTACAATGGTGGCCATGCCCTGCATTGCTTTCCATGCACAGCATGTCAGCAGTGCAGCAGATGCCTGTGTCAGCAACCCGGGCATGCTCAGTGAGGTGTGTACTACGCATGTCACAGAACTGCGCCATTGGCTCAGCACGTTCAACACAATTGCGTAAGGCACAACAGCGCGATATTAAGTCGTCATATGTAAAACAGCTAATCAGCTATGCAATGGCACAGCACTGCAATTTGCATCCACTTAAAGTTGCGCCTCGGCTCATTTGCATGGGTTGCGCTATAAAAGTGTGACATTGGGCTGCAGTGGCCATAGTCAGTTACTGCAGTCTATTGGTGAGTTGCATGCTGTTTGGGAGTGTGGACTGTGGATTTAAGGACATGCATGGGACTGCACAGTCACAGGTAACAACTGCCATTCTTACAGGCTAAATGATGACCGAGCAAGTTGTGGGAGAGGAGGAACACAGTGGTGGGAGGAGGAGGAGGCCTAATTTTACCAAGGCCAAGATCAAAGCGCTGTTTGAGGCCTACCTGGATCAGGAGACGCTTCTCAGCGGATGGCAGGGAACATCTCAAGCCCGTACTGCTGCATGGGAGTAGGTGGCACGTGTTGTGAACCTGCATGGCAGCCACCAGTGCTCCGTGCAGGAGTGCAAGAAGATGGGCACAGACAGGAGGAGGATAAAGGAGAAGGTGGCTGCAATCAGGGCAGCATGAGCTGCGACAGGTGGGGGACAGCTGGAGGTGGTACACCTGACCCCCAGGAGGAGAGGCTTGCTGGAAGCATGCAGAGTCATGCCATTTAGGGTGTTCCGGGTGGTGGCTTCCAGACGGGTGGTGGCCCATCATTGCATGGTAAGTCATGGTCTGTCTATGGGGGGGCAGGGTAGGTCACAATCAGTAACGTGACTTTGTTTTCCCTTACAGATCCTGAGCATCTGCATGGGTCAGTGGTGGTGGGCCAGTCCACTGAGGACAGTCAGCTGGAGATGGAGGAGGGCCCATCCACCTCCACAGGTATACGTGGCTCAGTGCAACAGTGGGCCCGCCTGGCTGTCCACACTGATGATGTTATAACAGGTGCGGAGGAAGCCCTGCCTGTGTCCCAGCATGACAGCGTCCACAGATGCCAGCATGCTGTGACACAGGCCGGTGCTGAGTCCGTCACTGATGATGTCGCTAACGGCATGGGCAGTGAAACATGTGTGCCACGAGATGGCCACACATCAGGTAACATCATGGCCATGGCTGTGGGTGGTGCTACCATGGAGGCCTGTGTGTCAGCACAGTCCCAGCCTGTGTCTGTCAGTGCCAGTGGGGCAGCACTGGTGTTTGTTCAGGACAGTGGGACTGTTGTAGCCACTGTGGTGGCACCACTGAGCCCTTGGAAGTGGCAGCTAGAGGGGCAGAATCAGCAGTAGGCCAGTGGGCTTGGGGGTACTGGGTCCAGTGATGGCATCTGTGCACCACCTGTGGACATGCCCAGACCTGGTCCTGGTGTGCAGCACCCACCCTCAAGGGGTGCTGAGCATCAGGGCCGTGCACACCCTGAGGGACAGGATGCTGAGGAGGCAGATGACCTCTTGGACTAGCACACCTGCCTACTGCAAGCATCAGTCCAGCAGCAGATGCAGCTTGTGACGTCGGTGGATGCACTGCATGCAGCTCTGGAGCAGGCAGAGGAGCGTCGCAGCAGAGACACCACTCTGATCCTGGCAGGGATGGACCGTTTGCTAGAGGATGTGACCGCTGCCACTGACAGGCATGCACAGGCATTCACTGCTGTCATGGCCACAATGGGCACACAGTCATGTGCCCATGCATCACGGACACCACGCAGTGCACTGTCCACCCCCCCATTCCCGGCGTCATGCGACACCCTCCCTGTCGACACTGGGTTCAGCTGTGGGCATCCTGAGTACACCTGGCGCAGGCATGTTCGATGGGCTGCAGACCCCTGTGCGAGCTCAGTTGCATTCAAGCAGTGGAACACCTGGGGGACCATCGGTGCCACCCCATGAGGCCAGTGGTCGGCCTGTCAGTGCTGGCAGGTCTCGGCGGGGCAGCCCATGCATCCATGGTGGCCAGGGCACTGTGTCACGTGACTGACCTGTCTCCCAACACAGCTACTGTCTGGTGCTGCCCTGTGTGCAGTGTGTCTTTCAGTGGGCAGTGCATGGGTGGGTACCCAGCCCTGCACGCAGACACACAGTCCATCTGCACACCCTCCCAGCTGCTGTCCACAGTTGCGTGTGCATGATGATGCCTGCATTGCACTGTACACCAATGTGCAATGGTGCTCAGCATCTGGCACACGCACATGGACAGGCAGTGGGCATGGTGGTCTGTGGACATGTGTGTGGCTAGGGATGGTGTTCTGGGTCGGTGTGCCTCCTACCCTTTGTGCATGTTTGGTGCATTGTGTGTGTGTGCGTGTGTGTGTGTCCATCTGCGTGGCATATTAGACCTCACCCATCCCTGGTTGTGTGTGTGGTTCCATGCCTGACCACTTCCCTTGATGGCATACACCCCTGGTGTGTGTCCATGCATGGTTGTGGGTTGTGCCTTAGCCACTGGTGATTGCACATGGCCCCATGACTTACCTGGGTTGGCTGAAGTGCTCCTCCATGATGGTGTCCCGGAGCAGCTGTGCCAGCCGGAGCAGTCGGGGGTTCCCTCGGCCAAGGGGGGGCTGCCCATCACCATCGTCACTGGTGTCCTCATCGTCCCCATTGCTGTCCCCCTCTTTGACCTGTATGGCTATCCCACATTCATTGGCCATGTTGTGCAGAATGCAACAGGCCAGGAATAGCCCGCAGGCCTTTGAGGGGCTGTACTGTAGGGAACCGCTGGAGGTGTCCAGGCAACGGAAATGTGCCTTCAACATCCCAAACACCCACTCAATGACATTATGTGTGGTGGTGTGTGCCTCATTGTAGTGTTGCTGCGATGGGGTCGCGGGCTGCCAGTAGAGTGTGAGCAGCCAGGGACGGAGTGGGTGTCCACTGTCACCTGTGTGTAGAGGGTGGAGGTTAGTTTGGTGATCAGCATCGGGCCTGCCCCGGGCCATGTAGGCCACTACCCATGTCACCTCTGACCATGCCCCACCAGGCCCTATGATTGTCCATGTGGTTTGCATACTCGCCCACTAGGTGTCCAGTGGGGATATCCCCACTCTCGAATCTGTGGCACAGTGCTGACTGGTGCCAGATGAAGGCATCATGTCCTCCTCCAGGGTGCGTGGCACATACATTGATTATGCACCCACTGGCATCACACACACCACCTGGCAGTTGATGCTGGCATAGCTCTTGCAATTGATGTATGTGGCCCCCTCAGGGCCAGGTGGTGTGCGGATGGCCACATGGGTGCAGTCTATTGCCCCTAGCATGCCAGGCATATGTGCTGCCTTGTGGAACTCCTGTATGTTTGCTGTGCGCTCCGCCGGTGTGCTGGGGAAAAGGATGTACTCCACAGCATGTGGCAGCAGTGAGCTGAGGAATTGGGTGAGGTGGCGTGACGTGGCCGGCTGGGTTATGCCTGTGGTGTCCCCAGTTGGTCTCTGGAAGGTACCCATGGTGAGCAAGCACATGCAAGCTGTCACTTTGGTCTCCACTGACAGGGCATGGCTCTGTCGTGTAGGTGCCTGCATCACATCACTGCACAGCTCACAGAGCCACCTCAGAATTGCCCGATTCAGGCAGTACTGGTCCACAATCTCAGTATCACTGTACGGCTCAAAGCTGGTGCGGGCTCGGTACTGCCTGTTGGGGGCATACCGCCGAAGGGCCCTTCCACGGCCATGCCCCCCCCTGCTGCCCGCCTTCTCACCCCCCCATAATGGCCTCCATCTGGAAGGTGGCACTGGCCATGTCCCTGGCTTGTGTTCACCCCCCGGCAGCTGTTACTGTATTCCCCCCACTGTCCTCACTGCTACTTCCCCTGCACTGGGAACACCTGCCTGTGCTTGTCTCACTGCTGTGTGGTGTACATCCCCCTTGTGCAATGTCTCCCCACACCTTCCCCTGTGGCTATTGCTTCCAGGTGCCCTTTCCTGTCTGGTCCTGTGTGTCCCTGCTGCCCAGTGTGTCCTGCTGTGTTTTGCTCCCATATGTGGCTTCCCTGTAGTGTTCTTGCACCTCTCCCTTGCTCCCTTTTATTTTGGCTTATTTCCGCTATGGTGCAACTTCTGCTTGCTCCCCTATTGCGCATGGCGCAAGTTGTTGAATATAGCACTGCGCCATTTATGCATGGTTCCTCCTCCTTCAGTTGTGCATACCTTCATTATCATTGCGCTATTGCTCAGCGTGATTTGGGGGGTGCAACTGCCTCCTGCTGAATATCGCAGAATGGCACATTTTCGGACTTGCGCAGGCGCAACCCTATTGTGCATGGCTCAACTCTTTTGAATATCTGGGCCATTGTCTTTAATGGACTTCGTGTTTCTCATTATGATTCTAAGTGATCCACTTGGTGTTTCAGATTTGGCAGCCCCCCCCACACATCATATGGCTTACACTACTGTAAGTCACATGCTCTTTAGCTAGGCAGGAAGAAAGTGAGTCATACAAGCAGCCACTTTTACTTTCGCCTTTGCAGATGGAGAGAGAGAGGAGTGTGTTTGTGACCGCTGATACTTTGAGATCAGAACGAGGAGATTTAAACTTTAATTTAGACCCAACAGCTTTTTCTAAAGCTAAATGTTTTTGTCTTTTCTGTCTGTACTCTTTTTTACTTAATTTGTTCTTTCTGTAAATTTCATTTTTCTAACATTGAGGGACATCAGTTGCAAATTATGTCCATGCTGGAACTGCTGCTGGATCACTATGGGATCCCACATTAGTTTTTCTTTCCTCACACTATGTGCCCCCCACACATTCCTTGCTCTGTTATAAAATGTATTCCTCCACCATCCCCAACTCTTGTATGTAATTATGCCCTTTTTTTGTTGTCTTCCATATGTAAACTGAGCAGTGGAAGTATACTGTGCTAAACTGCATGGGTGCAGTCTTCTTTCCAGTCTGTGTATGTACTGCAGACACTGTCCAACTCCCTGACTTACAAACACTTATTATTAATGAGTACAATGGTGGGATGGTGAAGCCTGGAGAGATACTAAAAACAGGCTTACAATACATCCAGGTAACTAGTAAAAAAATTAATGTTGTGATCTGTGACATAATCGTAAATCATGATTTGTGACTGCATTTGTGACCATGATGATAAAGAAATGCAAATGCCTATGGCTGTACTTCCCCAGGCCCCGATGAGATGTGGCAAAAAACTCCCCGACTTAAAAACACTCATTAATGAGTACAATGGTGGGGTGGTGAAGCATGGAGAGATACTACAAAACAGGCTTACAATACATCCAAGTAACTAGTAAAAATAATTATTGCTGTGATTCGTGACGTGATCGTAAATCATGATTTGTGACTGCATTTGTGACTGTGATGATGAAGAACGTGATTTGTATCACGGATGACTCCTAACGATGGTCCTGACTTAAAAACGCATATTAATGAGTACAATGTTCATGCTGAATATTACATCACACCTGTCCATTACTCTGAAGGGAAGCCAAAGAAACAACTGTGACTTAAATTACAGATGGAGACTGGGCCCTGAAGAGATGCAAATGTACAGACAGATTAAGATTGTGCTGCACACTGAAGAGACACAGATGCAAAGGCACAACGCCTAACCAGTGCTCACCATCAGAAATTCAAATCTGGAAAAGAATATCTTTGCTGGGTGTGGTGGACCTGGAGAGGAGTGTATTGCACAGCTGCAGTAACAGTCACTAGTACTAGTACCAGTAAAGACACCACAAAGATGTACAAAAATTATACAGCTGCAGTGGATAGCAGGTTCACATTGCTGAAATTATGTGGCACAATAAAAGGTGTTTGATTTGATGACACGTGTCACACACGTATTCACACACACACTAAGTAATGCGTAGCAAATTGAAAACTTCAGTAATATAACCACATATTTTAAACAAACTAAAATTATGCACTGCTGCACCACAACAATCAGCAAAAAAATGGCAAGAATTATTGAAAATATTACTGTGTGTACATTAACACAGTTATACAAGAAAAATATCACCAAAACAGAAAGCACTGTCTTTTTCTCCATTTTAATCTACCTACACCACAGACACGCCCCTCCCCCAAAGCACACCTCCACTGTCTCTCAGTACACAGACTGAATGTTGTATGTTAACATTCAAAATACACACACAAACAATAAACACTCAATGATATGAGCACAGGAGGGTTTCCTATAATCGATGAACTAAAGTTTCAGCAAAAAAGATGACTCAAAAAGGCTTTTTTTAACAACTTTTAGAAGGTTTGAATCACATAGAGCTCTCAGAGCAGATTGTCTCCTACAGCTTCCTACACACACTACCCCAAACTGAGGCTGTGCAAAACAGTCTACAGCCCATGTGACCTGAAATCCCATGAATCACTACAAAATTCACCTTTGGAGCTTAAAAACAAGGCGAAGTAAGGCTAAGTACATTGTTTTCAATGTACTTCACCTTAAGAATTGGTGGAGTAGTGGTTTGGGATGGCGGAGTAACGCAAAGTCATTGTTTTCAATGAACTTGCGTTACCCATCATAACTAAGTACTCGCTCGCATTATGGAGCACTCGACCATTCACTCATCGCCCACTCTCATGGAGCTAATTGGGGCCACTTTAATTATAGTACTTTTTCAGGCATCAAAATATCTCAGAGATAACCCCCTAACCATTTCCACTTGTGTTTTTATATAATAGGCATGTTAAAAGTACATGTTTTAAGTAGTCTATTACACCATAATTACATTTGCACAGAGGGGACAAAATATTATCACATTTTTGTTTGTACAACAGCCAATTTGTATTATAAACCTCCATTCTAAACCTAGTCAATAAAGATCTGTGTTTGGGATTTGTAATAAGTTAGAAGTATATTTCTTTGTCATGTAATGTTTTCATTATTTTATACCAGGTGTGTAATTTCGCTCCCTGAATATAATTCAAATCATGGTTGCAAGCAGAAAACTCAAGCACTCACTACTGAGTCAGAGGCAGTACCCTTAACAGTACCCTTGCAGATGTGCTATACTTCTCTACCTACTTCTTTTGCAATTGTAAATTGGGTATAATTGATATTGTTATTTTGATATATTGTTAAGATTTATAGTAACACTTTGTTATATTTTGTTTTGCACCACTAGGAATATGTGTCCCCAAAAACAGCTCTTGGATCTTGCCAACTGCAGCTTATGGACATTTGATCTGATTCTGAATCCTGGCACTTGGGCATGAACTCTTGTGCATTTCCCTCTCTCTGCCTAACAGTGGTCTAAGACTGCTACTAGAACCTAATAAGTGTTCAGTGTGCATTCTTCAGTTCCACCAAAGTAGGGGAAAGCAGTGTTTTTAATGCTTTTTGTTATGTCGTGTGTCTTTAATTGTTCCTACTGTGTGCACTGCCACTTTAAATTAAAATTGTGTTAACACCCCATGACATGTTTAAAAGTATAAATGTGAGCTTCAAACAGGGGACACCATCCATTGATAAAGCTCCAATGGGAGCAACGTGTTGGGCTTTTCTCCAGTCTGGCTATTTGCACCTTTCTGTGATTACACCTTAATAAAGAGAAATTATTGCACTAGAACATGGCTGTGAAATGTCTCTAATTCAGCGGTGAGTCCTTCAGTTTTTCTACTTGCAACTTGGACTTTCACTTACACTGAGGCACAAGCTCTTTGAGGCAGCTTTTTTTTGTGTAACAATTATGCTTCGAATCATCATATTTATCTTTGTTAATTAATTTGTTTTTAATCAATACTCTGATATTCTCAGCATCTAATTTCACCAGTGAATGAATTTTCTTAATAAAGGATATAAAAAGAAAAGTAAAACCCAAAATGGAATATCTAATTTGTTCCTCCAGACAAAGATGTAATAAATGGTGTTTTGTAAGATTATAGACCTCTATTAATAAATGTGCTGTTCTTTCATTAATATTTGAAGTTATGGAATATTGATCTACTGTAATTCTGCACACAGCTGAGAAGGTTTAACAAGATTTTGCACTCTTAGGCTCAGATATTCAAAAGGGTTGAGCATGGTGGAACAGTGTTGTGCCATGCACAACCCACTGATGTGCCCCAGTGCAATATTTAAAAGGAAAAAGTGCACCTGCACAAATCCCGATGCGCCGGGGCGCATCAGTAATGTATGCAGGCACAGGTGGGGGGCATGCCCATGCATAAACTGCACAGCCCGATATTCAGCCCGGGCCGTGCAGAGTTATGCAGGTGCAACCCCTACCTACGCCTGCACAAAGTTGAGCCGAAAAAAAAAGGAACAAGTCGAGGGCCATCCACAGGTGAGCTGCCACATTGCAGAGCGCAACACAGCAGCTGCCACCTGTGGGTGGCCCGCCTGTTCCACCACTCTGGCGGCACCCCCATGCCCCAATCATGGGCAGAAATGTACCCCCACTCCCCCAGTAGCCCGACACAGGCATAACGTTGTCCCCTGAGTAGCCTGATCACGGGCATAGCGCTTATTCCTCCTGAGTAGCCCGATCGTGGGCATAACATTGTTTCCCGAGTAGCTCGATCAGCGGGCATCAGACCTCCCAAAGTCCAATATTCCTGGTGGTCCAGTGGACCTGGAGTAGCCCGATCGCGGGTGGCATTTCCTCACCCCCACGTCTGAAATCCCTGGTGATCTAGTGGTCCCCACCCCACCCGAGCATGGAGCCCACCACCCACTCCACCCATCAGCCGGCGGGCGGCAGCACCCACCGCCTGCGCCGCCCGCCAGCCGAATGACAGCCGGGTAGAAGCTATTACCCACAGCTTCAGAGCATGAGCCAATGGGCGAGCTCCATACTATATAGTCAGTCCAGATATGTGAATGAATTCATTCACATATCTGGACTGACTTAGACGGTATATTGCATGCCCATTGGCTCATGCCTGAACCAATGGGCTGCAGCCCTACTGTGTCAGTCGGCAGCGGCAGGCGGGTGGGTGCTGCCGCCGCCGACTGATGGCGGAGTAGGGGTGAGTGGGAGGCTCCATGAGGTGAGGTGGGGGCCACTAGATCACCAGGGATTTCAGATGTGGAGGGTGAGAATACCGCCCACAATCCGGGCTACTGCAGTCCACTGTACCACAGGGAATATTGGACTTGAGGAGTCTGATGCCTGCAATCGGGCTACTAGGGGGACAATGTTACGCCCACATCGGGCTACTGGAGGACAACATTATGCCCGTGGATCGGCTACTCGGGGAACAACGCTATGCCCGCGATCGGGCTACTCAGGGGGGACAATGTTATGCCCGTGAATGGGCTACCGGGGGGGACAACATTATGCCCACGATCGGGCTGCAGGGGGCATTGATTCCCAATGGCTGCTGCCTGGCAGGGGCCAGGTGCAAGTCGTCGGGGATCGGTGCACCTGCATGCCAAGGGCATGCAAATGGGCCGTAATCAGATGCAAATGGCCCCCCGTGTGCCTTGCATAAATTATGGCCCCATTTGCATGTCACCCTTTGAATATCACAGGTGCTGTGCATGGCGCAATGGAACGTGCACCACTGCATCTCAATGCTCCACTCTGACCAC
The DNA here is from genome assembly GCA_016271365.2 of Neoceratodus forsteri. Lineage (NCBI taxonomy): Eukaryota > Metazoa > Chordata > Ceratodontiformes > Ceratodontidae > Neoceratodus > Neoceratodus forsteri. The sequence continues at coordinate 1,157,488,175 of CM057456.1, read as the reverse complement.
TTGCTCTGGCGCAGTTCCACTGCACCATGCACAGTGGGTGTAGAGGTTGCTATTCAAAGTTGCCATGCGTATCCATTGAATAACACCCTGGCCACACCCCTGCACAACTATTTTGAGCGGCGCAGGGGCTTGCACCACAAAATGGCGCAGTTTGAATATCTGGGCCGTAGAATATAACAATGTAATTGGAATAGTATTCTATCCAGTGAAGATATATTAGCTTCTGGCCAAATTTGTGCAGCATAAATGAAAGATGATGTGATTTTATTATTTAGTACACTCAGTACATCACCCACTGAGTTTTCCTCATACTTTTTGAAAACCTGGAAACCATTTATAGACTTCACAAGTTTTGATTTTAGAAATTGAATATGTGGTTTCCAAGATAAATTATCAGAGAATCAAACACCCAAGTACAGTAATCATAAAAATGAGTTGTCTCAGTAGGAATACTATCTATAAACAGGTTGAGGCTTTTTATTTACTTCTGTTACCCAATTCTACTAAGTTAGTTTTTGCTTGATTAATAATGAATTAATTTATATTACATAAGTTATTGAATTTGTCCATTAAACTCCGAAGACCTGGTAGAGACTATGCAGTTAATTTCAAATCATCACCATAAGTGAGATGATGAATATGTTTAATATACACTTTTAGAGGATGAAAGCCCTCCTCTGTCAGGAGAAGCAGTATATTTAAGTGATAACATTCAGTTAGTTGGATGAACTGATGAAGAGTGTGTATGCTCTCAAAGTGCTGGGGAACCGTTGTTATGTGCATTTTTAATAAATAAGTTATGTGTTTTTCTACATCTGTGTGCATCGCTTTTTCAAATGTTTTTTTCTGTATTCTTTCCCTGGATTGTTGTTTCCCATGTGCATGTTCTTGCACTTTTTGGCAATGAAGATCATTTGCCAGATTCTGACTACCACTTACGTTTCTTCAGGCCCTTCCTTACTTCCTGAATACCTTCTTCAGTCTCAGCTACAGAGCTTTGTGTCATCTATAAGTAGGCTAATTTTCCCTTTTATTTCATCCCTTATTTTACTAATAAAGATGTTAAAGAGTGCAGGACCTAGCACTGACCCTTGCAGTAGCTCATTGCTGACCTCCCTCATTTCCAAGAACTCCCCATTTATTACTACTCTTCGAGTCTCCCCCACCACAGGCAATTTCCTTGTCAGTTTGTCCCTAGGGACACAAGTTTTTCCTCTGTGATCAATAATCTGTTATGTGGGACTGAATGGAACATCTTGCTAAAATCAAGGTACATTACAGTATGTTGAATGCTTGTCTTTATTTACCAGCTTTGTTACCCAGTCAAAACAGTCTATCAAATTTATTTGGCAAGACCCTCCTGCCACAAAACTTTGTTGTCTGTCACTTGTAATCGGCTTAGTCGTTGAGCCGGGTCATTATGCAAAGAAGTTGACTCCTGGGGTCCCCTCTGGTCTTTTATTAGGGGATACCCAGTTGAGACCTTCTGAACAGGTGCGAAATCTGGGCGTTATTTTTGACAGTGCGCTGACACTAAAGATGCAGGTGTTGGCCACTGTCAAATCTTCCTTTTACCATCTGAGGAATATCGCCCAGATAAAACACCTTGTTCCACATGATGACCTTCCTGTGCTGGTTCACGCTTTTGTTTCTTCCCGTCTTGATTACTGTAATGCTTTATATCTAGGGTTGCTGGGAGTAGATCTCCATCGCCTGCAGCTGGTGAAGAACGCGGCAGCTAGGTTGCTGACAGGGCTACCAAGAACTTGTCATGTCACACCTGTGCTGCGTGAACTGCACTGGCTGCCAGTGCGATGGAGAATCACCTTCAAGGTCGCATTGCTGACCTATAAGACCCTACACGGCCAGGGACCAGGCTACCTGCAAGATCTCCTTTGTCCCTATCGTCCTCTCCGCCCACTCCGCTCCACTGACGAGGGATTGCTAGAGATTCCCAGGGTCGGTTATAAATCATCTGGGGCAAGGGCTTTTTCCTTTATGGCCCCAACTCTGTGGAATTCTCTACCTCATCAGATTAGAGAGTGCCTGTCCGTGGAAGCATTTAAGAGATCCCTGAAAAGTTATCTATTTTTGCTGGCATTTGGTTAGTTTATTTTATGGTTATTTTACTGTTCTTACGTTTTTATTTATTAGTGTTGATGTTTTGTCTCTGCTTTGTATTAGCACTTTGATTTTTTGGAAAGCGCTTTATAAATAAATTTTGATTGATTGATTGATTGTAATCTCTTTCCCCCCAGGAACACTATCAGTCTCTCTTTCAGTATGATGTCCAGTAGCTTGTCAGCTACTGATGCCAGTATTACTGGTCTCTAGTTCCACAGTTCATCTTTTCTGCCACTTTTTTTTCTGGGATACTACATTAACTGTTCCTCAGGACATCAACACCTGTCCAATCTCCATGGACAAATTAAAGAAGTTTGTGCAGGGGCTCAGCCAGTACCTGGGCCATCACCTTCACAACTTGGGGTACAGCCCATCTAGCCTTGGGGACTGATTTACTTTCAGTGCTCCAAGTTCCTGTAACATACTGTACCACCTGTGGATAACTGGACCCATACACATTTTTACTCCCTCCCCCTCCCTGGCCTTGTGTTCACTTTCTCCAAGGCAAGAGCACTTCCTTTTCCTTGGTATGTACTGAACAGAAGTAATCTTTCAGAATTTCTGTCTGGCCTGTGCAGTGTTCCACCCATCTCTGACCTTATTTCACCTTGACAATGTTTGATTTTGTTTTTCTTTTCACTGCTCTAGCAAAAGAATTCCTTGTCCCCTTTCTTAACTTCTTCTGAAGTTTTCTGTTCCATATCATGCTTAGCTTTCTGCACCACCCTGTTGGCTTCCCTCAGCTTAACATGGTATCTGTCCTAGTCCTGTCTTTCAGCTTTTACATTTCTTGAAAACCTCCTTTAATCCATTACTACACTATCATTTGCCCTTGTGAACCAGATCAGTTTTGTGTACCTTTTACTTTTCCCCACCTGCCTCAGGCATGAACTTGTGAACTCCCCATCTGCCTCAGGCATGAGCTTGTGAACTCCTTTAGGCTGTCATTACCGATTTCCCATTACCCACCATTCCCTCCAGCTTACAAAGCTTCTCTTTCATATCTAAAAAACTAGCCTGTCTGAAACTAAGGACGCTAGTTTTGGAATTGGTGTATTTTTCTCCAAGTGTTATTGTAAAAGCACTGATACATGGTCAATAGTCCCTAGTGGTTCCCCTATTGTAATATTTGAGGCATAGTCTGTATTTGTCAGCACTAGATCCAGGTGTGCTCTTTTCTTAATTGGTCCTCTGATCCCAGGACTATGACGTCAATCTGGAATGCATCCAAGTGTGCCTGTCTTCTTTTAATGCAAGCTCCTGGGATACTCCAGTCTAAATCAAGTAGACTGAAATCATCTGTGACCCCTACATCTACAAGTGATACTGGCATCCTGATTTCCTCTACTAGTTCCCTATCTATCCCTTTCTTATAGTTAGGGGGTTTGATGATCACACCTGATCTTATCTTATTGCCCCTTCCTTCTTTCATCTGTACCTATATCTTCTCAACTCCTTCTATAGCAATTACATCCCTAGCTATTATGCAGCTATCAAGCTATCAATAAAGATAGTCAGGTACCATTGCATTAAGCTAAAGATATTTCAACATACTTGTTTATCAACCCACTGCACACACTGCTTATCATGTTTTAAGCTTGAGCTTTGTATAAATGTAAAAACTGTAATATTGTGTCACCTTTTTGTACCATATGTAGTATCATATTTTCCATTATGACCTGGTGACCATATATGTATGAAGCTGATTGGCCTACAGCTCTTTGAAGCTGTGATGATATCTAGCTACATCATCACAGCTTCAAAAAGCCTCCATCTACCAGCTTTGTCACTGCCACAACTTCCTCTGCATGCCAACCGCAGCAGCCCCCGATATCTCACATAATATTTCTATCAGGCAGCACTTCAAACTGAAAAAACAAACAAACAGGAAAAGACCCCCTGACTGGCCACACCATGTGCATCTATAACTTTTTTTTAACAGTTCTTTTGGCTGGCAGCTTCATATTGAAACAGCCGCTCCTGCCAATGACAAACCTCCTACCATAGCATCCCCACATCCCTCACTGACAGCACACAACACCAGAAAAAACCTGCCGCAGATCAACGAGATGACCACTATTAAAATAAAAAAATTAAGCTATCAAATAAACAGAATTCCAACAATGTGCTAAATAAATAATGTGACGCTGACAGCAGCATACAATACAGCACCCGCTCTCCTCAGAAAACAAACCAAAACTGCTATCAGCTACTCAGGGTACTTACCAACTGTCACAGATGAAATGAAAGTTTCCACCTACATTCCTCATATTCAAATCACACTTCTCAGCACAAGGGCATAACTGCAGCTAAACGGACCAGGTTGTTTGTCTATTTGTTTTATTTGTTTATACTGGTAAGACCATGGGCCAAAGACCCATTTTCATGGTCGACCAGTTTCACATAAACATACAATTTAAACAAATATACAAAAATACAAAATACAAAAATACTACTCACAATAAATCTCAGAACACCAATAATATACATTACAAGAATATCAAGTAAAACATTTGCATTCACTTCCCAGTAATAGATAATTCCTTAGTTTCTTCCTGAAATACATTAATGATCCTTTCAGGCTATCTAAAATGGGTAACAGAGGATTAAAAAGATAAGGAAGAACATAGAGTAGAGTTTTTTGGGCCTTAGAGGTCTTCATCCTAGGTATTTCGAAGTAAGTGGAATCAGCAGACCTCGTGCAAACAGAACTAATATGTCTCTTAAAGAGAGCATCAACAACCTTGGGAATCCCGTTTAACATTATTTTCTTTGCCAACATGCCTAATTGAAATGTAAACTCACAGGTTTCACACAAAGGTTAAACGCACAAAAAGCTTGCTTCAAAACGGGAGTAGTACTGCCACAGTGCAACAGAGTTCCGCAGACGTCAACAGCGCCACCTGCTGTCCACAGCCTTCCAGGAACTCTTTTCTGAAAAGGTACTCCTCCAACAACCCCATAAATTGCATTTTCATAAGGTTTAATTTTTTTTTTTCTTCTAAAACATTTAAACTAGTTCATAATAGCAATAATGCACTCCAGGGTGGGGTACATCATGGGATATCGTTACTTCTCAGGTCATTGGACACACTCAGCCTGCAGCCTCATGCCCAACCACCCGAGGCATGATGATATCCCATGATATACCACACCCTGTCATGCATTATTGCTTAATTATCTCATGCCACTATATTATGAACTATGACATTATTCCACTGATTTATTTGGTGTACTTGTAGTAACCCAGTAATGCCTGAGAAAGACACCTGTCACTGGTACACCAACCCAGTGATCAAAGTATCAATCAATCAATCAATAAGCACATACATACATACATACTTACATATATAAACAAATCAGTAAATAAATAAATTGTGCAGTCAAGTCTTTTATCTCTTTATTCTACTGTAATGTTTCCCTTCTGGTTAAGCATTGCTTCCTGTTTCTGCAAGCAGTATGCAGCTGTGTAACAATCTACTGCATGACTTTCTCTGAGTTTGGAACACTTTTCAGATCTATACTAGCTACGAAGCTAGCTGGGGTTTAAAATGCGCATGTGTTTTTGGAATCTGGCACTGTTACATGGAAAGTTAAGGTATTTAGTATTTTGTATTGTTTTGTAAAAATATAATAAATTATAGCACATACTCAAAAAGGGGCAAAGACAGGCAACAGCTAGTCATCTACCAAAAAGTTGATACTAACAAACTCATCTCTTAATCTTTAAAAGCAATAGGTAAGAGGATATCCTAACAGTTAAAATAAGTTTAAGCACTGTTAGGAAAACAAACATTATACAGTGTTAGTATAATATCCTAGATCCAACAGCACTATTTTTATAACATAAAATCACTGGATGTACCCAAACCAACAGGTGGAAAAGTCCCAGGAGTGCTGTGGAGTCCCATACATGCTGATGTACATTGCAGGTAAACTTATTTACCCCACCACAGGGTCAGTGCCAATTTAACATTTAATAAAAGAAAATGATAAACCAAGCATTTGAGCCCGCAGCAATAAATTAAACAATACTGCACCTTCCAAATAGTACCATAGGGAGATCCCTAATAAAAGAAATAGGAAAACTCATAATAAAGCACATTGAAAGAAAACTCAGCAATTTTCTGGGTCTCTCCCATGATGTCATGAATCTCCACTCTGTGATACATAGCAGAGTCATATGAAAATGGTTCTTAACAGTAGGAAGCTCATCAAGGTTTGATCTTCTAGTCCCATCAAAAGAAAGAAAGTCAAAGTGTCCCAGGAGTTGAAGGTATTCAGAGAGCTATGTTAGAGGAATTACACAATGGCATGCCCATTTACTCCCTCTGTACTCTTATCAGCTGCAGATTAATTGCCCACACTTCATTTTCAAGTGCTTCCAGCCATCCCTCATTTGTTTTTCTACCTGCATGAGCTAAGAAACAGTGGTCATCATCATAGTCGATCACTTGTCTGTCTTACCCAGCACTCTCATTAGTTCTTTCAGCTGTGCATTGTGAGATTCTATGTGGGCTAAGGTGTGCTCAGTTTTTTCATTCATTGCTTTGATGGACTGGATGATGGCTTTCTATGAAAGCTCATGTCCTCCTTGTTGGGTATGCCAGCTCTGGCACTACCTGTGGCTTCAGAGGCCTAATGTTGTCCTGCAATGGCTTAGAGCCCCTTCCTGCCCTAGTTTTCAGGTGACCAATGAAAAATGTTATATAAGCACACTCATCTGGACCTCTGAAGTGCACAGAAATCAAATCTGATGAGGTAAGATTGAGAGAAAAAGTGCAGTTTAAAAATTTTTTTTTGGGGGGGGGGGGTTGCTATAGAGACACTTCCTAAACAGAAATAGTTCAACAGAACTTCTGCATTAGGAAACATTACTGCTTATAAAATTTACCTTTAGAATTTGAAAAGACTGGATTGTTGTACAATATCTGATAACTTATAGCCTCAGCAATCTGTAACTGTGAAGATGGGTAGAACAAAGAAGCTTTCTGAAAGTGGTGGAGCCAAAAATATTTTGACTACTCCAGTGAGACCTGTTGCACCAGGCCTTAGCAAAACTCCTGAGAACCTTGCTTCACCACCGTGGGAAGCAGTACTGGCCACTATGTGTTCAAGGGATTAGAAAACAGAAGCGGTACCCAAATACCTTAACTCCCAAGATGTGAAGAAAGTGGTGGTAACAAATAGAGCAACTGCTGTGGATGAGCAATCTGTGTAATCCCTGTCTACATCAGTCAAACTTGTGTCAGACAATGCTTCCCTCTATTGCTGTCTTGAAGCACTGGAAAAGGCCTACTGTGCCTCCAATCTCAGGACCATCACATGTTTAGAGGAGACTGAAGAAGACAGTATAAAGGACTGTGTGTTTCTTATCTGTCAGAGATTTTTAAATTAAAAGAGGAAGAGATTGAACCATTAATAACAAATGGTTGTAGAGTTACAAATGAAAAGGTTGGCTTTTCTCTGGACAAGCTGAGAAACATACTAATGGTTAGAACAGCATGCATGGAGGCCTGAAATGTCATTTTAAAAGCTGCACAATAGCAACAACCACTGCTATGTGAAGATTCCCCCATTCTATATCTGTCCTGATCTATCTTTTGTGACTGGGACTTGGGGAAAGACCTTTGATGGGGTCTGTCAGCAGCTATGATGACATGGGGATGCTCACTCTCTGATAGGCTCCATGTGGCCAACAGGAGGCATACTCATCAATTTTCTGATTCCAAGGATGAAGACAGGTAGGTATCCAAGACAACACTGGAGTTCCAGGTAGGGGGTGCAGGCAACTCAAAGGACTATTATGGTGAAACTGTAGCATTGATAAGCATTAATGTGGTACTCTGATCCATCTGCAGTTGTTTGACCCTCATGACTGAATGATATTGTTGGGGATAGAGGGTGTGTAACATTATTTTTGTTATGTATTAAGTATAAAGTTTTAGTTGTCCTCTGCCACTGCCAGCTGAACCTATGCCAAACTTGAATTATCTCAGAACAGTCACATATTAAGATAGCATCAGTCGAATAACCAGAGGACTCAAATTGGTTTTCTTTTTGTGGGCTTTTGAGCCCAGGAACTCAATACTGAACTACAATTTCTTCAGGACTTATGACTTCTCTTGAAGGGATAGAGTAAACAAAATATGTTTTCCTGAATTTAGCTGAGTTTCTTCCACTGTTGCAAAGTTTAGAATTACTGCAGATACAGTGACATTCCAAAATAGTTTTGTAGGATGATAGAGGTCTTTCCTCTCTTTCCAACTCCCATTAAGCTCACAATATGAAGTATTGTACAGTGCCATCTGCTTGGATCAAGCAATCTGTATGCAATTTCATAGTTTGCTGTGTGACAACTGGAGTGATAACATTGGCTTACATTGAGTTTCTGCAGTATCCAGCAAGATATCTTTGCAAAAACTATGAAACTGGGCTTACAGTGCTTGATTCTGATGGATGGTACTTTATTTCTTTAGTCATATTATGTATTGTACATTGCAGTCTTCTTGATTGCTGGATAACACCTAACCTTTATTTGAATATACTGGGCTTCTCCCCTGCATTGAAGGAATCTAAGGCATATCACACTTCAGACTGATTATGCTTGCCCTCAGTTATTCTCACTGAATCTCATGCTTGTCTGCAATTTTGTACCAGAGTGACTAAATGGCATTTGAATATATATATATATATATATATATATATATATATATATATATATATATATATATATATATATATATATATATATATATATATATATTGCAAAAACTTCATTTAATGCATCAGTTAGGGTTAAAGTGAGAAAAGTGGGGAAATGAGACATTAGGGTTGAGCCCCTAACCCCCCTCCACCCCTCGCCATCCTCCTCAGGCCGACAGATGCCAGGGTGTGCCATGGGGTTGCAAGGCCCAACTCTCACCCCATTCCATGTGTAAACAGGTTGACATGCTACAGTAAAGGAGAATGGGGTGACCCCATAGCACACCCCAGCATCTGTTGGTCTGTAGAGGATGGAGGGTGAGGTGGTTGGGGTTAGCGGCTCAACCCTAACATCTCATTTCCCCACTTTTGCTGCTGTATCCCTAACTGATGCATTCAACAAGTTTTTGCAATGAATTTCCTTTTTTTCTGAAAAAGTGTAATATAACTAGTAAATAGCATGTGTTGGTGGGAGCGTGGGGCCCAAGCTACCCATTTCTGCATAACAATTTCTGTCTGTGGGAGTGTGGGCCCTCCAGGCCCTGTGCTCCCACTTACACATAACTACAGAGCCATACAGCAGCCCTATAGGGTAAGGAACCTTTGTAACACTAATTTGCCAATATCTCAGCAACCATAGCAGCTATGAAAAAAATTCAAGTGTCATTGTAATCATGACAGTAAGACCTTTACAGAAAATAGCTGACCAGATCTGTATCCCACATCATTTACAAGATACATACACCAAAAAGCACTGAAAAGGTACTCTTGGAACCCTTGTGACACTAATTTGCTAAATCTCCATAATCTTAGCAAGCAGGAAAAAATGTCCACTGCAGGCATAATCTATGACTTCCAATCTTGCTTTGACAGCTTAGGTCACTTAAAGGTGACCAAAGCTGTGAGTAGTGAAAAATCTATATCTTGTTTCGTTCTCGAGATATGGGCACCGAAAGTCGCTATTGGCACCTCAGTGTTATCCTATGGGAAACATCTCAATTTTGAAATGGTATATCTATGGAACCAATTAACTTTTCAACACCTAAATAGCATAGTTCACATCTCTGGGGCATCCCCTTAATACCCTGCAAATGTCAAATCAAAAGATCAAACTGTTAATTTACAATGCAGTGGGGAAGTTTTTAAAAGTTTAAAAATTCCTGGTTCATGATGTAGCAAAATCCCTGATTGCAAGGTCAATTCCTGTTTCCCAGCTGTCAAAATCACCATCTGAAAGAAATCCTTGACTGTCAGATTTTGGTGATCTGGTCATGAAGTGATGGTCAAAGATTTTGCTATCTCACGAAAGGAGATTGCTGGCAGATGGGGATTTTGTCAGCTCGTGGATTAGGATTTTGTCAGCTCATGAAATGGGATTCAAAAACTCTATGCTCTTTTGTAAACTGACAAAATCCCAGTCCACCAGTAAATCCCCTTTTGTGAGGAAGAAAAATCCTTGACCATGAGTAAATCCTCATCCACGAGAAGGACCAACTGATCACAAAGTGACGGTCAAGAAGTTTGCTACCTCACAAAAGGGGATTGCTATTGGATTGGGATTTTCTCAGCTCACGGACTAGGATTTTGTCAGCTCATGAAAGAGGATTCAAAAACCCAATCCCCTTTATTAGCGAGCTGATCCCCTTTCATGAGGCAGCAAAATCCTTGACCGTCAGTCAATCCTCATCTGCGAGAAGGGCCATCTGGTGACAAAGTGACAGTCAAGGATTTTGCTACCTCACGAAAGGGGATCGGCTGGCAGACTGGGATTTTGTCAGCTTGCGAAAGGGGATTGGAAGCAAGTCACAGACGAAGAATTTCAAAATCTGAAATGGCCATTTTTTGGAAAAAGCAAAGCAAACCAAAGGTATAGGTTTGTAGAGGGCATCAATCCTGGACAAGACCCATGCCTTACTGCAACAAGAAGTCACCCATGGAGGAAGCTACAACATTTTGTTTGGGGAAAAAAATTAAAATGAGATGGCCGCTCGCGGACGAGAAATTTTTTCTGACAGACTGGGATTTTTTAAATCCCCTTTCATGAACTGACAAAATCCTTGGCTGTGAGCCCAATCATCTTTCACAAAACATACATATAAATCTTGGAGTGAACTGACCATGCTCAGAACACAAAAATAAAAAAAATTAAATAACTTTGGAACAGATTAAAAAATTGTTTTTACCAAACCAATGCTGAATTGTTCTTTGACCCAAACTCTTTCTAGGTTCCAAATTTCAAAGCAAAATATCACACGGTGTGGTCGTAGCGCGATGTGCAAAAAATGTGTCAAAAGTGGCAAAAAAAATGCATTTTTCAGTGCTTTGCTGCTCAAAAATCATACATCGACAAAAATACAACTTGGCATATCAAGAGATCTACCATATAAGACTGCACATTCCAAATGTAGTGCAAATCTGTTGAACCGTTGCAAAGTTATTAACATGCAAAATTAGGGGTTTAACATTAAAGTGCCTACTCAACCCTAACTATAGTGGTGCTACTGTTCCACTATAATATACACAGTATATATATATATATAGACAGAGAGAGAGAGAGAGATAATAGTAGAACAGTAGTGCCACTATAGTTAGGGTTGACTACCAGATTTAAGGTTAAATTTGAAAATTTGTACCTTAATAACTTTGGCACTGTATGACAGATTTGCCTGAAATTTGAAATGCATGGTTTGGTACCATAGTTCTCTGGACGTGCTAAGTTTCATTATGGTCGGATGTACAGTTGAGGAGCTACAGAATGCCAAAAACACATAAATTACAGGGGTTTAGGCATTTTTTTGCTCGCACCCACAGCCCATATGGTTTGCGCAATCGGTCAGAAAACTTCAGGGAAGATGCAGCCAGGGTCCCTGATTTGTCTTTCAAGAATTTCTTGAAAAAATATTAAATGTTTCAAAAGTTATTTAAAAAACACTGAATCCTAATTGTTGTCTATGGGAAAAGTTAACAAACTATTCGAAAGTGTCGCACATGCAGTTTTTAGTGTCACAAATGATCCTTTTACTTTTATGATTCAGCCATTTATTTTCAGTTGATGGTCATAAAAATGCTTGGCATTTAAATTTGAGACTCTCTTGGGACACAGTTCTGGTTGTGTTCACCTAGTCAAGCCCTGAGGGTGCTAGCCATATCTTTTTTTGGGGGGGGGGGTGAAACACCACAGAAATATGTTTTTTTAATTTTTGTAAAAAGTAGTGTTGCAAAGTACTTTCAAATATGCAACACTTTTGTGATTTTTTTTGTGAAAGTGTCATGATTTGCGAAAGTAATTTGCGACACTATGCCCAAAACAATAGGAACTTTTTGCCTCCCTGCTGCAAAACAACAGTTTAGTCTTTTGGGCTGAAAGTTGCAGGGAAGAAAGCCAACATCACATAGATGTGCCTTTTGGTAGTTTGGTGCAAAAATATAACAGGGCTACAAAGTTACGGCACTCCAAAGTTGTCAATTATTCCCATAGGATAGCATTACGGTGTCCGCCGTGCCTTTTGGGACTGTATCTCAAAAACAGTTCACGATACGGACTTTTCATCACAAAATTCTTAGTCCCCCCACTGGAGGGCTAAGTGCAAAACTAGACTGGAAAGTCATAAATAATAAGAGATTTTTTTTTTTTCACCGTTATACGGTTCCTGAAATATAAGCAATTTAGTATTCCAAGTGCTCATTTTTCCGTCCGAGGGCCACTATTATGCCACATTCTTTGTATTCGCTGTGCTTCTGAATGCACCCGTTTCTGAATGCACCTCTTTCAAACACAAAGCATGTGTGTTAGCAATACTGTTAGTGTTAGCATTTGCATTCATGTTTGCATTTGCGTTTCTGTTATTGTTTGCATTTCTGTTTGCTCTTGAGTTTCTGTTACTCTTTGCATTAGCATTGCTGTTTGCATCACCGTTAGAGTTACTGTTTGCATTTGCATTACCATTTTCATTTCCATTTATGTTTGGCTCACCGTTACCATTACCGTTGTCCTGTCCATTACAGTGTGCACTTCTGTTACCATTTGCATTTGTGTTACCCTTACCATTAGAATTACCATCATTATTTGCATCTGCATTTACAGTTGCGTTTGCTTTACTGTTTGCGTTTATGTTTGCGTTTGTGTCATCGTTACTGTTGCCATTAGTGTTTGTGCGTACGTTACCATTACTGTTTGCATTTGTGTTTGCACTTCCATTTACGTTACTGTCACAGCTTGCATTTACGTTACTGTTACCATTTGCATTTGTGTTACCAATTTGCGTTTGCATTATCATTAGCGTTATCATTACCATTTCAGTTTGCCCTTGTGTTTACAATACTGTTTACATTTGCATTTACTTCAACGTTTGCATCACCGTTAGCGTTACCATTAAAGTTTGCATTTACGTTACCATTTGTGTTTGCGTTTGCACTTGCATTTACATTACCATTGCCATTTGCGCTTTTGTTACCGTTTGCGCTTGTGTTATCATTTCCATTTCCGTTACTGTAAATGTTACTATTACCATATTTGTTTGCATTTGTACTTGCATTCATGCCTCCTTAGGCATCACTGTTTCTATTTGCATGACTGTTAGAGTGTCAGTAGCATTTGCGTTTACATTACCATTGCCATTTGCATTTGTGTTTGCATTACCATTTCTGTTTTTGGTTGCATTACCGTAACCATCAGCATTTGCATTTCTGTTCACGTTTGCATGGGTGTTACCGTTCCCATCAATGTTTGCATTGACATCACCTTTACCATTAGTGTTTGCATTAACGTTTGCATTTACATTTCCATCACCTTACAATTACCATTTCTCTTTACGTTACTGTTACCTTTTGTGTTTCTGCTTGCATTTTCATTTGTGTTTACATTTACGTTTACGTTTGCTTCACCGTTGCTGTTACTGTTTCTGTTTCCACTTCTGTTTCCATAAGCTTTAGCATTTGCGTCTGCATTCACATTTGCGTTACCATTACCATTATTGTTTGTGTCACCATTACTGTTAGTGCTATCATTACTGTTAGGGTTATTATGCACAATTGGCCAGCATGGTGTGAGCATGGGGCCTGAAGGGCCCCACATTCCCACCACCACATTCCATTCACTATTTATATTGCACATTCTCAAAAAGAAGAGAAATTCATGGCAAAACACTCAGTTTAATACATCAGTTAGTGTTGTTCCACAGTGACAAAAGTGAGGAAATTTGGTGTTAGGGTTGAAAACCCTAACTGCACATCCCCCCCCCACCGCCACCACCATCACTCACACACATACATGCAAATAGGGGAAGGACCAAGGCAACACAAGCAATCACACACAACCAGTAGCAGGTAACAGAAATAACATACAACTATTTAAACCACAAAACCACACACCTATGCTCCCACCAGGCAGTGGCATGGGGTCATCACTGCTAACTCTGATCCCAGACTTTCTACACACTGCAAACACATATCACTATGCACAACTGGCCATCTTGGGCCACATGCTGCCACCAACACATAACACAGACTACACATATGGTATTTTGGGGTGTAGAAGACCCAAAACAGGATTTTCCACATACCCTGAAATACTTTCAAAAATCAGTTCCGCAAATGTGACAGTGTCGTGCTATGCATTTGTGACACGTTCGTGTTTGTGACAGTATTTTGTGACATTATTTTGGATGCTTTCACAAATGTGACACTGTCGTGTGTTCCATTTTGTGACACTTTCATGTTTGCAGCAGTATTTTATGAAAGTATGCTCCTGATGACTGCACATCTTTACGATCATCCTGCAAGCAAACAGTTGGGTCCTTTGGGCTGAAATTTGCAGGGTGGAAAGCCCTGGGCACACAGATGTGCCTTTTCCTGCTTTGGTGCTAAAATACTTAAGCATGACAAAGTTACACTGTTCCAAAATTGAGCAATTTCCCATAGACTAACATTGCAGCACCCATGATGCTTTTCGCCAGCCATATGTCAAAAATGTAGCAAGGTACACAGTTTTCAGTACTGCCACCTTGTTTCACCTATAGGTGAACTAACCTCATGTAACAAGTTTGGAAATACAGTATGATACCTTAAGTTAGATTTAGACTCACAGAAGGGTGGCAAGGGACACCACAGGGGAAGGAAACAGCTTCTGATAGGGGACTTAATTGTTAGAGGGGTAGACCTGGGGAAGGGAGAGGAGAGGAGAGGGAAGTAAGGTGCCTGCCTGGTGCCATGGCTTGGAGGGACAAGAAGCAAATCTTCAGGATTGCAGAAGCAGCATCACAGGAGAGGGAACTAGATATCATTGTCCACCTTGGGACAAATGACCTAGCTAGGCATGGGATCAGTGCAGTGCAGGATGAAATTGTGGAGTTGGGGAAGGGCCTCAGACAGGTAGCAAAGCACGGTTACCTTCTCAGAGGTGCTGCCAGTCCATGGCAGGGGTGAGGCTAGGGTACTACACACCATGCAGTTTAATGAATGGTTGCAAAACTGGTGCAGAGCACAGGGCTTTGGCTTCATTGGGGACTAGGGGGTACACCTGGAGAGATGAAGGTTCATACTGGCATGATGGTCTGCATCTGTCCATGAAGGGAACCAAGATCCTAAGTGACAGGTTTAAATGCTTCCTTGGCAAGCTTTTAAACTAGCCATGGGGGGAGGTGCTAATAAGAGGCAGGAAATTTCAAGCCTCCCCCCACAAAATATGATGGGTAGTAAGGTAAACACTGAGGTACAGTGCTCAACAGAGGGCAGGACAGGGGTAAATGGAAAAATAGACAAGGACAAAAAGAGCAGGCATGGGGGAAAAAAGGATAAAGCCAACCTTAAATAGAGGACAATGAGTACCAATGCCTGTAATCTGGGAAACAAGCTTCCTGAGCTAGTAGCCTTGATGGAAGATGAACACTTGGATATTGTGGCAGTCAATGAAACATAGTACATGGGGAACCATGACTGGGATGTCAACATACCAGGGTACACAGTCTACAGAAGGGACAGCGACGGGAAAATAGGAGATGGAGTAGCTCTATACATAAGGGAAGGGATCAAAGCTACAGAACTAAAAAGTAAAGGGGGAGGACAAGAGGCACTCTGGGTCGCCTTGGAGACAGGGAATGGTACCGCAATCTGCACAGGGGTTGTATACAGACCCCCATCTCAAGGGGAAGAAATGGACATGAAAATGATAGAGGACATTCTCAAAATGGCTGAAAAAGGGGAGATACTGTTGATGGGGGTCCTGAATATGCCACATGTTAACTGGATGACATGTACTGCAGCCACATCCAAGAGCAGGGTCATTCTTGATGCCGTGTTGGGGGCAGGCCTTAGACAGCTAGTGTTGGAACCCACTCGGGAGGAAGCAATACTAGACCTGGTACTCTCAAATGGAGAGAGGATCACAAATTTAGAAGTCAGTAGACATCTGGGAACAAGCGACCACTGCACGGTGTGCTTCACAATAAGCACAACCATGGAGACAAGCCATACAAAAACAAGTATACTGGACTTTAGAAGGGCTGACTTTGGCAAAATGGGTGAATACCTGAGGAATACACTAGCAAAGGGCCAAAAAGGAGGGGTGGAAGAACAATGGAGAAAAATCAAAACTGCCATCACAGAGGCAACAAGCCTTTGTGTGAAACAGATAAAGAAAACAAAGTGGAGTAAAAAACCACTATGGTTCTCAAAAGAGGTGGCAGGGAAAGTTAAGGAGAAAAAGGCTGCATTCAAAAAGTATAAGGCATCACAGAAGGAGCACGACAGGGAACTGTATCAATTAAAGCAGAAAGAAGTGGGGAAGGCAGTCAGAATAGCAAAAGCCCAAACTGAGGAAAAAATAGCCAAGTCAGTTAAGAAGGGGGATAAAACCTTTTATAGGTACATTAGGGAGCATAGAAAGGTTAAGGGAGGAATAGTGAAGATTAATAAGGAGAGGGGAGGTGGGCAGAGGGAGACAGTGAAAAGGCAGAGATACTGAATGAATACTTTTGCTCAGTATTCACAAAAGAAGATGAGGAGGAGTTACCCAAACCAGACAATAGAAGCACTCTTGGTAGGGGGGTTGACACCAGTCCATTTACAGAAGAAAAAGTCCTGAAAGAACTCCTAAAACTCAAGGTGGACAAAGCAATGGGGCCTGATGGGATTCACCCCAGAATTATAAAAGAACTAAGGAGGACCTAGTGACACCACTGACCACACTTTTAACAAATCATGGGAGGATGAGGGTACCTGAGGACTGGAGGAGGGCAGATGTGATTCCCTTCACAAAAGTGGGAGCAAGGCAGAAGCAGGAAACTACAGACCTGTAAGTTTGACCTCAGTGGTAGGGAAAAGGATGGAATCACTTCTGAAAGAAAGAATTGTTGAGTACCTAGAGGCCAGCGGGGCACAGGACCCAAAGCAGCATGGATTTATAGCAGGAAGGTCATGTCAGATGAATCTAATAGATTTCTTTGACTGGGTGACCAAGTAATAGACCAGGGAGGGGCTGTGGATATGGCCTACCTAGACTTTAGCAAGGCATTTGACACAGTCCGCACAAAGATTAATAATCAAGTTAGCCAGCCTGGGAGTGGGTCCCAGGGTGGTAGCCTGGTTGTAAACTGACTGCACAACAGGACACAGAAGGTAATAGTGAGTGAACACATTCCGAAGAAAGGGGGGTCACTGGTGGAGTACCTCAGGGCTCAGTACTGGGTCCAGTCCTCTTTAACATCTTTATAGGTGACATTGCAGAGGGTCTGGAGGGAAAGGAATGCCTCTTTGCAGATGATACAATGATCTGTAACAGAGTTGATACACAAGGGGGATAGAAAGGATGAGAAGGGACTTGGCAAGGTTGGAGGAATGGTCAGACATATGGCAACTTAGATTCAATGCAAAGAAGTGCAAAGTAATGCACCTGGGAAACAAAAACCCAGGAGAAGAGTACACAATAGCAGGGGAGGTACTAACAACAACAAAAATGGAACGGGACTTGGGGGTAATTCATATCAGATGATCTAAAGGTGGGTAAGCAATGTGAGAAGTCAGTAAGGAGAGCCAGGGAGATACTGGGATGCATAGGAAGGGGCATCACAAGTAGAAAAAGGGAAGTGGTTATCCCTCTGTACAGACAGTTGGTGAGACCCCAACTGGAGTACTGTGTGCAGTTTTGGAGACTTCATCTACCCAAGGACATAGACAGGATGGAAGCAGTCCAGAGGAGGGCAACTAAAATGGTGCAGAGTCTGCATCAGAAATCATATGAAGAGAGACTGAAAGAACTTAATATGTATACCCTTGATGAAAGGAGGGATGGGGGGACATGATAGAAATGTTCAAGTACCTCAAGGGAATCACCAAAGTCCAGGAGGGTAGCATCTTTCAGAAAAAGAGATGTGTAAGAATAAGGGAGCACAATTTAAAGATAGAGGGGGGACGGCTCAGGGGTAATGTGAGGAAATCTTTTTTCACAGAGAGAGTGGTGGATGCATGGAACTGCCTTCCTGGGGAGGTTGTTGGGGTTAAAACAGTGGGGGAATTCAAACATGCATGGGACAGACACAAGGCAACTGTAGTGTTGGGTGTCAGGAAGTAGGCTGTTGGTTAACTAGAATCTGCAGCTTATCCAGTAGGTAGGGAAATGGGCAGACTGGGTGGGCCAAGTGGTCCTTATCTGCCATCAAAGTCTATGTTTCTATGTTTCTATGTGCAGTTAGGGTGTTTAACCTTAACACCGAATTTTCTCACTTTTGTCGCTGTAGAGCAACCCTAGCCGATGCATTAAACTGAGTTTTTTGCCATGAAAGTATATATATATATATAAATATATATATAGATATATATAGTGGTATACAAGGATTTATGCCCAGCAAAGGGACTAATTAGGGCTGAAAGACCATGAGCCCAAAAGGTGAGTGGCTTTAGTGCCCTAATTAGCCCCCGAGATTGGTATGGGTTTGAGTGTTCCACCCTTTCCCATTGTTTGTTGACTATAATATATTACGATGGTTACTACTATGGAGATCACATTTGCAATCACGTTATGGCACCTGAAGGTCTCTTGCAGCAAGGAGAGAATGGTGTGTAGTGAGTGCAGGTAGGAGTTTGGGAGATTTCTAGGTTTGGGATGGTTTTGTGTAAATGCATTTTATCCAGATTCTTTTGCAGCTTGTTTATTGATTTGGCTAGCTTCCTAGTGCAATGTTGATAGTGTTATTACTTATATCCCATAGAGTTTAATGTAGTACAGCAGTGCACTTTTTATTAGTACAGGTATATACCTTTAATTGTTTGATTAGTGTAGGTATAACACTTTAATTAGTGTAGGTATATAGTTGTAATTGATTGATTAGTGTAGGTATATAGCTTTGATTGGAATATTAGTCACAGGTATAAAGGGAAATAAATGATGGATTTTTCTATGGGAAAGTTTCCATCCATGTCTTATATCATTACAAAATATTTGTTAATGCACCAGTTAGGGTTAAAATGACAAAAGTAGGAAAATGTGGCATTAGGGTTTCCAACCCTAACACCCCAACCCTACCCTTCAGGCAACAACAGGTGTTGGGTGTGCCTTGGGGTTGTCAACCCTAACGGTCACCCCATTCTCAAATACTGTACCCATCACAGCTTATTTCCTCATGGAATGGGGTGAGTGTTAGGATTAACGACTCCAAGGCACACCCATGCCATTTGCTGCCCTTTAGGATAGGGGGTTATGGTTGGAAAACCTCATGCCACATTTCCCTACTTTTGTCGCTTTATCCCTAACTGATGCATTCATGAAGTTTTTTGCAATGAATTCCCTTACTTTTTGAGATAGTATAATTGCACCTGCAATTGGCTTTGGGAGCACACAGCCCTCCAGGCCTTGTGCTTCCACCTATTGATACTTTCTGAGATAGTGTAATCGTATCCTTATTTGTCTGTGGGAGCACAGGGGCCCCCTCATCCCTCTATAGATGCATGTATGTACAGTATGTTGCTGTAGGAGCACATGGCCTCTGGGCCCTGCACTTCCAAATTTAGCAAAACCACAACCAAATTGTCACCACAGACTTCTTATTACCCCACCTCATGAATCTGGTACTGAAAATGTCCAAATCTCTGCCAAAATGTGATTCCATGCCATCGTAACATCATTCCACACCAAAAGTGCGAAAAGACAGTTTCACTAGTATTTGAAAAGTGACAGCTGTCAACTTCATGAGATGGTGTAAAATATGTATATGTTGAAAATTTGGTGCCAAGATATTGAAAATTACCAGAATTATGAGCAAGCATAGCAAAATGTCAATGCATGCTCATAATTTTGCAATTTTTACATATTTTGAGCCCAAATTTTCAACATAGCTTTTTTATGACACCACTTCATGAACAAGGGCAGTGAAATTTTTCAGATGCTGCCCAAAAAGGGATTTCACCAAGTGACCATGAAATCACCTTTTGGCCTGGATTTGTGGAATCCCACTGACATTGTTTATAAGGTAGGATCCCACAAAGGCAATGTTGAAAATTTGCTGTTAAAATATGCAAAAATGCCCAAGTTATGAATCAAAGATGAAATCCGCATTGAAATACATTGAAGCACATTTACCTTAGTTTCTCATATTGCAGTTGGTGGTTCCAGCAGCAAGGCGTGTCTTCAGTCGAAGAGTGGATCTTCAGCCAGTGAGCTGTTAAGATGATTGAGGGTGTGCAGGGGCCATGGGAGGGATGTGGGGTGGTGGCTGCTCAGACGGAGGTTGTGTTTGTGAGGGATGGATAGGTGAGGGACCATTTTATTTTTTACAGGTTCAAAAAAAGACATAAAGGGACAGTTTTCTATATTACAGGTCTAACAAGAGAGGGGATTAGAGGTTGGGGGATACCACTGGACCCAATGAGAAAAGCAAATATTATGGGGATGTGATTGGAGCATGGGGATGCCACTGGACACTAAGAAACATATAGAAACATATTAGGAGGGCAAGGATGGCAGGGTGGGTGGGGTGCCACTAGACACCAGGGAAATACATAAATAATTATGAGGCAACAATCAGAGGGTGGGGGTGCCACTAGACACCAGGGAAATAACCAATAAATACAGGTGCAGTGATTGAACAGTAGAGGAGCCACTAGACACATGGAATAATACAGGAAAAAAATATGGGGAGGGCAATCAGAGAGTGGGGGTGCCACTAGATGCCAGGGAACAGATGCAAACAAAGAAAAATGACATTTCTTTCATGAAAACAGATCTTTTTCATGACTCAAGATATGAGAAAGAATCCTTTTTCATATCACAAGTCCTGAAAAAAGAATTATAATCTTAAAAAGAACATGACAAGGGCATTTCTCCTACAGTGAAGTGCAGAATTCAGCTTAGGGGCTTTAGATAAGCAAGCTATATGTGTTTATTGGTCTGCAGAATGTCATGTTTGTGGCATTCCAAATTAGAATTTTTAGAAGAAAACAGAAAACAAGATAGTGGCCATACAAAAAAAACAAATGGCAAACCATAAAAAAAAGGATTCCCCACACAATAACTTCATACAGCTTTTTTGAAATGCTAACTGAGCATGCTGACAACCCATATATTTAAAACGTAATAACTTTAGAACAGATTAATATTTTTTCACCAAACCAGTGAAAGGCACATCTGCGGGCCAGGCCCTTTATATCCGAAAAATGCCACACCAAAATTCCAAACCATCTTGGTGCAAGGCAACAACAACAAAAAAAGCCAGCAAAAACAATGATTTTTATACATTTTTATGCTGTCCGTATCACAGCATCCACATAACCAACTGGAACGAAACTTGGCATATCAAGAGACCTTCACCACAAGACTGTGCATGCAGACTTTTGTGCAAATTCATTGAATGGTTGCAAAAACATTAAAGTGCAAAATTTGAGGTTTAACATAGAAACCACTGCTCAATCCTTAGGATGGTGGATTATAAATAACTTTGCCCCCGTTAAAGGGAATTACAAATGATTTTGCATGCACAGTCTAGGGGGAAAGTTGTCTTAATTTCCCAAGTTTTGTTCCAGTTGGATGTGAATACTCCAAGATTCAGAAAGTGCATTTTTAGGAAACATCGGGGGGGGGTTGCTTTTTTGTCATCACCTACAGCCTAGATTGTTTGGAATTTTGGTCTGAAATTCTCAGGGTAGAAAGTGTATGCTGGAGAATGGTGCCTTCCATTGATTTGGTGAAAAAATGTGAATCCATTTGCAAGTAATAAGCATTTGAAATTATGGTTCTGAGCATGCTCAGTACAGTATCAAATGTCTATCCAAAAGACCATACAGAGCATGCTAAGAATCAAAATTTCAAATCCTTATAACTTGGTAACAGATTCATATGCCTTCACCAAACCAGTAAAAGGCACATCTGTGGGCCAAGTCCTTTCTACCTTGACATTTTCAGACCAAATTCCAAACCATCTAAACACTAGATGATAAAACAGAAAATAAATCTGATTGTTTTAGCTTTTTTCACTATACATTTCTCAGAATCCACACATTAGGCCAGAAGAAAACTTGGCAAGTCTAGAGAACTACCCTCTGAGACCATGCATGCAACATTTTATGTAAATCTGTTGAGTGGTTGTGAAGATATTAAAGTGCAAAGATGGCATCTCATGAAACAGGATTTTTTTTTCATAAAAAAGGACTGGCCCCCTCACAACAAAGAATCCTTTTTTGTGACACCAAATTATTTTGCCATTCCAGGAAGCTATCCAAAAGTCTGAACTGAGCATGCTCAGAACTCAAAACATAAAAATTAAATAACTTTAAAACAGATTCATATTTTTTCACCAAATTAGCAAAAGGCACATCTATGAGATAAGCCCTTTCTGTCTTGAAAATGTCAGACCAAAATTCCAAACTATCTGGGTGCAGTGAGATGACAAAAAAAAATCACAAAAGATTTTTAAACATGTTAGCACAATGTGCAGTTTGGAATCCGCAAATCTGATTGAAATGAATCTTGGCACATCAGGTGATCTGCTACACACGGCTGCACATGCAAAAGTTCATGCAAATCCATTGAATGGTTGCAAAGTTATTAAAGTGCTAAGTTTGAGATTTAACATGGAAACCCCTGCTCAACCCTAACTATAGTGGTGCTACCACACCACTATAATACTGTATATAAAATGGGTAAGAAAAATCAGTGCAAATCCAGTGTCCTGATTGGATGAAACATGTTATATGACTCTGTGAGACACACTGCAAGCAGAGATAAAGGGGTTCTGCTTCCATTTTTTGGAGCACTGGTGAGACCTATTCTGGAATACAGGGCACAAGTTTGGTCCCCATACCATAAAAATGAGATTGAAGGAATAGAGAAAATACAAAGTAAAGCAATAAGATCTATTAAGGGCATAGAGGGGAAAGAATATCAAAATAGACTTAGCGAATTAGGTTTGTATTCCTTGAAATGTGGAAGATGGAGGAGGGATATGTGCATGTTATTTAGAGCATTTTCAGATCAGGACCTCTGGGAAAGACTAGGTTTGCAACTTTAGAACAAACAATATTCTACTAGAGCACATTCTCTTCAGCTAAAAAGTGAAAACTGTAGAACTTTGAGAAGAAAAATGTGGTGTAATCAAAGGGTCATGGAATACACTGCCTCAAACAGTAGTGAGCAGCCCCTCAATGGAAAGCTCCAAAAAACATCTAGATGCTCTTAAAATATCAACCCCCCTTTACATCAGCTGGCAAGCACCATGGACATAAATCTTTTCTGCTCCATATTTACCTATGAAACCTATGTTCATTATTTCCTAATGACTGCAAGCCTCCAGTATGACCGCATGCCTGAACTACTTACCAGCCCTCAGAAATATCTCACCACCACTTAGATCATTCCACATCTGACAGAGCACCTGCTACAGACAGACTGCCACACAAACAGACAGCTGGCGCATACAGGCTGCCACTCTAGCCATAAGTAAATATTTGTATCAGCCCCACACTCTATACAGTTACATGGTTGATCCTGCCATAATATTTAAACAAAATGCTCATACATATCTGGTTGATCTTGCCATTCTCCCTGTCTCACATGGTAATCACTTTTACTTTTCATCTTCAAATGTAGCATGACAAAGAGGTGCTAATTGAGGTAAAGGATGTGCAGGCAGAAGTTCAAAATAAGGCATTCTGACTTCAAAAATTATGCAAATTGTGTTTTGGATATTAAGTTTATGACACTTTTTGTAAAAGAAGTTGCCAACTGTAAACAGAGGAGAGTGAGCAGAGTGCAAGTGAGTCATCAGTTTCAGAGAAGTAGACACAAACATGAGTAAGTGTTGCTATAGCAATGGTTGTGTCTAGTTTTCTGACGCCACCAACCTGCTCGCATTCCACTCTTTCTCTAGTGTCTACAGTTGGTGGCTTCTTTTACACAAAGTGGCATAAACTTAATATCCAAAGCACAGTTTACATACTTTTTGACTTCAGAATGCTTTTTTTTTTAACTTCTGCTTACACGTCCTTTACCACAATTAACACCACTTAATCATGCTACATTACAGGACAAAAAGTGAAAGTGATTTGTAGCCTAAGTCAATGAAAATGGCCGGATCAATCAGATGGTTCTTTTAAGATGGTGGAAATGGCAGAATCAACCAGATTATTCTTTTAAATGACTTTTTTCTTTAAAAATCATGGCAGAATCAACCAGATGACTAACACCTATAACTTAAACTTAACACAATTCTGACAGGTTCTACCACTTCATGTACTGCAAATGAAACACTTCTTTTGTGCCACACAGGGACTACATTTTGTTCCCCCCAATATTTGTGGCCATTTTATAAGATAGGTAACCCACTACAGGACATGCGGTTATGCTGTGCTACTGTATATGCACACCAAGGCATGCATATATCAGAGCATGACACACCCTGTAGTTGGTTACCTATTGATCTACACATATATCTATATATAGATATATATATATATATATAGATATGTATGTGTATATATATATATATATATATATATATATATATATATATATACACACACACACACATATACATTTATATAGATAAGTCAGCCAGGATGAAGTGCAGTGACCCATGTTTATCGCATGACAAAATGGATTAATTCCCATTGAAATTCCATTGTTTACTGCAGTAACTCTTTTGCAGAATTCTGCAGCTGCACTTTATCCTGGGTGACTTCACTGTATGTGTATGTATGTATGTGTGTATATATATATATATATATATATATATATGTATATATCTATATATAATGTATATATTGTGTATTTGAGACTGGAGAGACAAAGTGTGACATTCATGTCCCCATTTTTTTCTTTACTTAAATCCCATAACTATATCATTGTTACATTGGGTGCATTTGGAGAGAATGTAATACCAACTATAAAGATAGTTCAACATCTGGAAGTATAAGAAAATGAGACTTTAAGTTAGCACAAGGATCAGGTAATGTACGTAACATGGTGTCCCTTCTGTTGAATTTTCAGTTTAAATTTCTTTTAGCTTTTTTCCAAATTAGTATGGTTATTGAAGCTATTTAGGTACCATAGTATGCAACTTTTCACTATTTTATTCTAAGCATTACCTGATGGTAATTACACCACAATTTATCCCTGGGCACCATTGCTATGAAAACAAGACATGTCAAAGTTTTGCTGCTGATTGTATCCATTTGTTTTTACAGCCCCCTTTTTTAATCTGCTATGTGAACCATGGTGGATAAGTTAGACACCACTGAGTTTCTTAATTTTAAAGTGTACTTTATTTAAAAACTGCTTATTCATAATGAGTAATGTGTGTAAGAGTGACACCACAACAAGTCATGTGCATAACAGTGACCCCACAACAAGTCATGTGGTCAGTAGGGACCCAAAAAACACAACAAAATAAGTGTATAACTATCCAAAAAAGTCCTACTATAAGAAATATTTTTGTTAATGTACATAAAGCAACCATAGTTATCTTTAAACATTTACTTTTGAATGCATTTTCACTGGGCATGTCAAAGTTTACCTGCTGATGGCATCTGTTTGTTTTTACAGCTTTTTTTTCTTAATCAACTATATGAACCTTGGTGTATAAGTTAGACACCACAGAGTTTCCTAATTATTCAGTGCAATTTATTTAAAAACAGTTTTTTCACAAGAAGTCATGTACGTAACAGTGACACCACAACAATTCATGTAAGTAACAGTGACACAACAACAAGTCATGTGGTTAACAGGGACTCAGCAAAAGCAGCAATATAAGTGTAACTATCTGATATAGTCCTACTACAAGCAATACTTGTGTTAATGTATGTAATGAAACCATAATTATATTTAAACATTTACTTTTGAATGCATTTTCACCAAAGGTGTCAAAGTTTACCTGCTGATCATATCTATTTGTTTTACAGTTCTTTTTTTCTTAATCAGCTATGCAAACCTTGGCTAAAAAGTTAGACACCACTCATTGTCCTACTTATTTGCTGTAATTTATTCAAAAGCTGTTTTTTTTTCATAAAAAGTCACGTACATAACAGTGACGCCACAACAAGTCATGTACGTAACAGGAAAAGGAATGGAGACACCAAGAAAAACACTCACCAGGATGAGAAGTAGAAAGAAAGTTTCTTGGGCAGGTGTGGGGCTTTTAAGACCTTCAAAGGTTCAGCAACAATACAGAGAAGTGCTTTCAGTTCTGCAAATGGGCCACTGGTGTTGTGGAGAATTTTTTGACCCATAGTCTTGTACGTAACAGGGGGACGCCAAGGGAGGAGGTTCCAAATATTTAAATAAAACATCATGAATACCACAAAGTAAAGAAAACAAAATAGAAATGATGCTGAAGAGAGTAAGAGGCATTACAATTGGAGGGTTTTATTTGAAAAAAAGCTATTTGAAAACCAGGACTGTACAAGTCCTGAAAGTACTATAGGGGGACAACACTGCTTAGTACGTTATCAGGGAAAAAAAGGCATACAAAATGACATAAATTATAAATTTAGAAATAAGAATGCTTTAAGAAGCACAAGAGCTAACTATGAGACACTAGCATACAACTTTTTTCTTTAAAATGTAAATGTTAAGACAGCAGTGAGGCACTCTATGAGTGACATAGAACAATGTCACAAAATGGCATATTTTTTAAGAAGGAAACGTGAGACTCCAGATGGGTCCACAGCAATATAGCAACACAACAGAGGCTGATGTTATTTACAGTATGTCTTTACTGAGTACAATACTAGGGAACATTAGAATAGAAACATTTTAATGGTTATTTAAGAAGTTACAGTCCATTATTATACAGGTGATTCAAGTCTCCCCAGTACTGTACAGATATATATATATATATATATATATATATATATATATATATAGTAGATGTACTACCCTGTCTGCTATACCCTGTTTGTACCCAACCAAAGCAGGATGGAATTCTTTGACAATATAAATGTGTTAATTGATGAATGAAAAAGGAAAAGTAAAGTATTTGGTTACACAGATACTGAAAAAGGCATGCACAAGAAAATTGGATACACTAGGAAAGAAAGAAAGATTTAAAGCTGAAATGGTATATTATCACTGGACTAAATATGTCAGAAACAAAAAGATTCCTTGTGGTTTAAGAGTTTTAGTCAAGCCCAATGTAGCATTCCACTGCCTCATACTGCTGTGGCGGTAGGGTGCTATTAGAGAAAAGTGTTCATTTGATTTCATGATTTCAGTAAGTGAAGATACTGCAAGAGAAGGAAACAGACTGCACTTGGAAACTGATAATGTAGAAACTCAACTGAACACCTTTTAATCTACAGAGGAATTGAATAAATCATTCGAAAGTATCAAAAAAGATTTGGAAAAATTTGATGATTTAAGAAACAAAAAACTTAGAACTGGCAATTGATTATAGGGATGGGAGGTTGCATAACTGGAGTAATTTCAAAGCTGGCAACCTAAAGGAAAGAAAGGGAAGGTAATCAGAATAAAAGATCACAGCTTCAAAAGAGCCCTCTCTTAGGCAGAAATAGTTTCAGAAACAACACCCCTCCCCCTGAAGCACAGATAGAGACTGGTCATGAATCCAGTTCAGACTCTGTGAGTGGCTGGACCAGGCAGGACCAAAACCACAGAAAACAGGGGTGAAAGCACTGTCTAGAGGCCAACAAAAAGTCAAAAGAAAAAGAATAAACTGTAACAGAAGTAGAAGAAGAATAATAATGGGCAGTCAGAGGGATGAACAGCAGATCCACAACAGGATAGTATAAGGGGCAGTCGGAGGGATGAACACCAGATCCACAACAGGATAGTGTTCAATCTCTTGCAAAGGCCATTAACAGATTAAGAAGAAAGTGTGCTGAATAGAGGACTAACTTTTGCCCCCACTGCTTTATCAGATTATTTTTTAGATTAAATTAGACATTCAGTGATTTTACCACAATTTAAAGTTAAAATATCTTTTTCTGGACTCAACAGTGCCCTCAGATATAGAAAAAATGGGAAATTAGAAAAAGACTTCATTGTACTGTATTTCTAAATTTGTTTCTCAAGGCCCCATTCCTAATATGATACACACCTTTATAAAAGGTGTTGGCAAAGAAGCAGATCACCTTTTAAAAAGGTTTGTAACTAGAAAAGGGAATTTTGCTAGAGCTGAATAAATGGCAATTCAAAGTCTTAAAGATGAGGACATATTTATTAAAGAAGATGACAATGGGATATATGTTGTCATCCTGAATTCAGATTACTATCTAAATGTACTGTATGTGAGAAATAAATTATCAATACAGAGAATTATGAACTGCTGGAGCAAGATTCAACACACAACCTCCTTCAGGAAGTTAAACCGACTCTAACCTTAGGGGTAGAACAAAAGGAAATATTAGACTGGATAGTTGTGGCTCTGGTAGCCAAAAATCCAAAACCTGCAGTTTGTTGCTGTCTACCCAAGCTACATAAACCTGAGAGAACATCCCCGGGTAGACCCATAGTCTCTGGATTGGGGTCTGTCCTGGATCCCGTCATGTCAGGTGAACCACCACCTTAGGGATTTTGTATTGTTGATGCCATCTTATTTACAGGACCCAGGCAATGTTTTCAAATTGTAGGAACAGCTGAACAAAGATGTGAACAATCTTGAGAATTGCCTTTTAGTAACAATGAATGTGGTGGATCTACAGTATATGCTTCAGTTGCAGAGAAGTAAGGTTTAGACATGTTGCATAGCAGTCTATACCTAAGGAATACAAATTAAAAATCTAGCACACACTATTTCACATTACAGCCTTATCTGGTACTTCAAAAAAGAAACTATTTCAGATTCAGCACCAAGTTGTACATACAGATAAGGGGAACAGCCATGGGGTCCACAATGACCTCATCATTTGCTAATCTTTTCATGTACCAGTTTGAAATTAATTTCCTCATGAATGACAGCAGCCTTTACAGAAAAATAATTTCTGTGTATAGGACATGCATGGATGATTTGATTTTTGTATGGACAGGTACTGCTAAACTGCTGAAGTTATTTATGTTTACTTGAATCATCAGAATCCAAACATCCAGTTTAGAGTACAGTTTAACGGAAAAATGTCTCCCCTTCCTAGGTGTAAACACTTATAAGGAAGGTTAGACATTAGGTAGCAGATTATATAGAGAGCTCAGAGATAAAACTATTCTTTTGGGATCTGACAGTTACCATGCTAAAAGTTTAATCAATAACATTCCATATGGACAGTTTTTAAGAATTGAAAAATAAAATATTATATCGCAGGATATAAAGATGCAGAAGATGATTTATGTCACAAGTTCACAATAAATGAATATGATAAAGCCACAATTGACAGGGCAAAGTACAGAGCTGCTATGGGGCCAAGAGACACACTTTTACAATCTTATATTAAAAAATCTACACCACTAGGCATTGTGTTCTCTATGGCATGTAACAGTGCATTTGGACAAATTAAACACATACTTGAACAAAATCAGCATGCTTTATAAACAACAAAAAAGGAGGACAAGCTTTCAAAGATCCTCCTCTAATTGTGGGAAAAAGAAGGGAACCCTAAGAGGCCAACGTGTATAGTCTAATTATAATTCACAACAAGAACCTAGGATGGGTTTCTCTTTTTGACCACCACCACTAGGGAACTATCCATGTGGGCACTGTGCCCAATTTGGTAACACTCATAAAGCATTAGGCATATACACCCCTCACCCAGATTAACAATAAAAAATCAGACATCACCAGTAGTTCCACCTATGTAATCTATCTGATTAGATGCATTGGTGATAAACTATATAAACATCAAACAAAACTAGAATTAAACAAGTATAAAAAGAATACCAATTTCAGAGCATAAATCAATGATCAGCAGAAGAGACACTGTATCTAGTTTGGCTAGACATTTCACTGAGGCTAATCATTAAGTGACATCCCTAAAATTCCTGGTGATAGAGATGGCTGTATGACACAGCATGTGAGGGAACAGAGACAAAAAACCTTTGATAAGAGTTTTATTTAATTGGTACCATAGGTGGCACCAATGGTATCAAAAAACAAGTAGATTGGTTACCATCACTGTAAGAGAATATTGTTTTTTGCTCACAGAGAATACTGATTTTTGCTCACATCCTAGAATGTATTTATTTATTTAAGAGTTTCACCAGGAAAGCACACTGAGCAGACAACTGCTCATTTCCAGATGTGTCCACGGGGGTGGGGGGGGTACATGGGAGACAGTACATTTGTATACATAATAAGTACAAAAGTAGAATATGCACAGTAATTACATAATACAGTCAAATATGTACAGCAAATTAGTAAGCACAGCGTTATCACAGGTAATAACAGAGGCGACAGCCAGTTTGGGTGGCCCAGCCTACCCAGGTATGGAATTGCCAGGACATAGCACAGTTAACAGGATGGTAAGGAGCAGAAACAGCTGGGGTAGAAGTGGGCTTTGAGGTGAGTGTTGAGATAGCGATGGGAACGGGCATGGTGGATGGAGGAGGAGAGGGAATTCCACAGTTTAGGTAAGCAGTAAGAGAAGGCAACCTGGCCAGCAAAAGTGGACATGCGTGAGACAGCCGAGGTGCGAGAGTTATAGTGTCTGACTGAGTGGTGGGGGGGGGGAGTGAGGAAATGAGATAAGAGGGCAGGAACTGAGGCTAGAATTTAGCCATAAGACTAGCACAGTGGGCCAGCTTCCTATCCTAAAGGTATGGGAGGGAGAGGGCTTGGTAAAGGTCACAATGGTGGGTACAGTGAGGACAGTCAAGGGTGAAATGACAGAAGGAGTGCAAGAGGGTATCCAATCTGGTTAGGAGAGTTTTGGGAACAACACTGTGGACTGCATCCCCATAGTCAAAAATAGGGAGAATCATTTTCTGTATTATTGCATGGTGAGCTGTCAGTGGGATGTACCCATGGTTGCGATACAGGTCACCCAGTTTAGGGTGTAGTTTCTTGTGGATGGTCTCACTCTGTACAGAAAAGTTGAGGTGCTGGTTGCGCCAGACCCTGAGGTATCTAATGGAAGTGTAGCCCTCCAGTTTCATCCTGTGTAGGGTGTGGAATGTGGGAAGGGAGGGTAGCTGAGATAGACTCTGCCTTGTGCCAAAGGTCATGGACACTGTTTTTTTGGTGTTCAGGAAGAGCTGGTTTGCACAAAACCAGTGCTTGGACTTCCTCAAAATAACACTAATCAAGTTACAACATCAGAGGTAGAGTGGCCTGATGTATACAGGATGGGGTCATCCGCATACTTGTAGATGGATGTTTGTGAGTAGGCAGTGGGCACATCATTGAGGAAGATGGAGCACAGCAGAGGGCCAAGGACAGAGCCTTGAGGTACACCAGTGATGTTGGGGAGGGAAGAGGAGAGAGACAGTCTCCAATCCTGATAGATTGAGTCCTACCTAAAAGATAGGAGTGGAACCAGCTGATGGCCTCGCTAGAGAGCTTTGCTAATGATAGCTTGGATAAGTGGAGAGGGTGGGAAACAGTTTTGAAAGCCTTTTCAAGGTTGACGAATATGGCAGAGATGATGAAGCCCTGGTCCATGCTGGTAAGAATGGAGTCAGTGAGCCTCAGCTGGGAGACTGTGGTTGAGTGGGACTTCCTAAACCCAGACTGATAAGGAGTAAAGAAGGGTTAGGTTTGAACACCTGATTGACATTGTCCCATCTGTCAGAGGTTTGATGCTGATTTCCCACATATTTTTTCCTGTCTGGTACATAGTACTGAAAGTTGTTATCCTGCCAAGTTATGGAGCTGGGCACAGGCATTAACCATTGTAGCATTATAACATCATCACAACAATTATTATAACTTCATAGCAGCAGACATCTTTGTCCTAATGTCATAACATAACAACGAATTTCATTGAATCGCCTGCAAAATACTTGGCAGTAGTACATGCAACCAATACATATTTTTTTTCCCTGACATTACAGCATCACTGTTTGCAAACATCGGGAATTATTTAGTCTTACCTGATATTCATGTTAGTGTCTCATAGCAGTTATGCTGCAATATCTCATCATCACTACCGGAGGTTGCAAGGACAACAAAAGGCTCTCCCTCAGCCCACCAATGGATCGCCCAAACAAAGCAGCATTAAAGCTGCCCACCAGAGGTCGCAAGGGCAACAAAAGGCTCTCTCCCAGCCCACCAACAGATTGCCCAAACAAAGCAGCATTAAAGCTGCTCACCGGAGGTCGCGAGGGCAACAAAAGGCTCTCCCCCAGCTCACCAACGGATCGCCCAAACAAAGAAGCGCTAAAGGTACGGACCTGCAGCAGCTCGCCTGATCGTGACTGCACTGTCACTCTTCAGCAGGGACTTTGCCCCGTAGCGTTTGGCTCCCCACCACCCCCACCACCACCCTTGGTTGGCATCCACGTATATAGGCATATTTGTGATCACATGATCATGAAATATCCTATCAACCAGCTTTCCCATTTGCAGCCTATACTCTTACACTTCTAGAAGGCTACCCACTTGTTTCCTCCAGGGGCATAGCTACAAGGGTGCAGGGGGTGCAGTGGCACCCGGGCCTAAGAGGTTTGAGGGGCCCAAATCATAATTTTGATGTTTATTCAAAGCTGGGGAGGGGCCCTGTAACATCACCTTGCACCCAGGCCCTCTGGGAATTTGCTACACTACTGGTTTCCTCCCTCTGCCCTGACTTTTCCAGCTAGCCCTAGAGCCCACCATGTTCCCACTACCCATCATCACTCTACTTATTTTGCTTCCTCAAACACCACCCCCCCTTCCAACATAGCAAAGGGCACCAAATCTGCCCCTCCCTATCCTCATGCAACCAGTCACTCACAACAACACCCCCCCCCATCCACATATGAACTACCAGCCTTCGCAAGTCTGGGCCGATAACCAGGAAGCAGTACACCACCCTTACCACACCTTACACACAAACAGGTACTTATACTTCCCGTCCTTCCACCCAACCTACTCCCCCCTCGGCAGGTGACTCTCTGGAACTCCTCCTTCTCCTGCCAACCTCCCGCTGCTGCCAGACCACACCGCTCCTCCCCCAACCCCACCTACTCCGCCTAGCAGCCCCACTCTCCCTAAAACTGCCAATACCCACCACGGAACCCCCCCAGCCTCTCCGCCAAAGGCTAACTACTCGAGCAACTAGACATCGCCTTAGATCAATCATACTTCTTCTGCTCCTGTCGGGCAATGTCCACCCCAACCCCGGACCTCAGAATCCCAAATAGGCCCACCCATCCCCAGGTAATGGATTATGAATTGCCTCGCTAAACGTCTGTAGCCTTCAAAAAAATGGGATTCTTTCCAGGGGTGGGTACATCAGCATCAACCTGATGTCATTGCAGTAAGCGAAACCTGGCTCTCCCCTACTGTCCCCGACTCAGCAGTTCACCTCCCTGGATACCACCTCTTCCACGCAGACCGTGTGGGAAAGAGACGGGGAGGCTGTGCCCTCTATCTTGAGAACTCACTCTCTGGACATCTACTTCCTCTGCCCCCACTAGCTTCCAAGGCAAAATTTAGCACTAGAAAAGTCTGTCGCCCCTCTCCTCCTCACTGCTGCCTACGTCCCACCCCAAGACTGGAAACCAGCCTTCCAAGCCCTCATGCCCTACCTCACTACCCTACCCCCGAAGCATGAAAAAATTCTCTTGGGGGACTTCAACATTAACTGGCTGGCCAAGACAGCCTCCCCGTTCATTAATGATGTCACATATCAGTCATCAAAACCCCTACCCGGGTGAACACTCACACGGGGACAGCCTCCCTACTAGATCTAGTATTCACTAACCGTCCCCACAGAATTACCAGTACCCAAGTCCTCCCTGACGCATTAAGTTACCACTCTGCGGTCATCTGCAGCTGGTCTGGAATTCCCGCAAAGCCCCTCCTAAAATTATCTCCAAGTGCAAACTTAGGCCTGGGAAACTAGCTCAACTCAAGTCACACCTCAGAGGCTGGGACACGACTCCCCTAACTAACACCCTCAACCCAGACCGAGCCCTTGACCTATTCATCACCACTTTCAATATGGCCTGCGACATGTTCACACCTACCAAACACTAGATCAAGGGAAACCATGCCCCCTGGTTCTCGGACCACCTCCTAGGCCTCCTGCGACAGCGTGACGACCTATGGCACCTAACAAACGAGACCCAGCGACCTTGTGACAGGCAACGGCATAGGAAAGCCAGAAACAAATGCACCTGGGCCATACACTCTGCCAAAGCAGACTACTACAAAGCTACCCTAACCTCCACCTGGGGCTCTGGGTGCAAATTCTGGGAAAACATTAAGGAGCTCTGTGGCAAAACCACTAATCTGCCACCTGACTAAATACTAATTGGGGTAGCCTCTCTACTGATCCCCTCAGTATCGCCTCAGCCCTAAACTCAGCCTTCACTGATCTCTCCCAAGTACTCCCCCCAAACTTCTTCGAAGCCCTGCCGGCCAAAACCCCCACCCCGCTCCACCTTTCTATCTATGAGCCCTCACCCCTGCGACAGCAAAACCCTACCTTACCAAGGCCATTAGCCACAATCACTTTAGCCATGACTCCCTGGACCTGAGACTTCTCTGCCTCACCCTCCAGGAAGTCCTAGCACCCCTCATCCACATACTAAACTGCTCCCTCTATCAAGGGATTTTTCCCACCCTCTGGAAATCGGCCTACATCACGCCCATACACAAAAATGGGGACCGCACATCCACTGACAACTATCGCTCCATCTCCATTCTACCCCCCCATCTAAAGCGCTAGAATGCGTAGTTGCCAACCAACTTACAGATCACCTTAATAAATATCACCTGCTAACCACTCAGCAACACGGCTTCTGAAAGGGTCATAGTACCACCACCGCCCTTCTTGAATTTACCTCCCACGTACACTCTGCCGTGGACCGTGGCCACTTCTCTGGGGCCATCTCGGACTCCACCAAGGCATTCAACACAATCCACGCCCTCCTACTAAACACTCTGGCCTACACAGGCATCTCCAAGGATGCTATGAACTGGTTTACCAACTACCTCTTGGATAGAATGCAGAGGGTCAAGGTTGGCACTGTCCTATTCCCCAGCCTCACTATCCACTCCAGTGTCCCACAAGGCTCCATACTGGGCCCCTTACTCTTCAGTCTATACCTTAACTCCCTCCCATCTGCCTGCACTGGCAACCTGCTACTATACGCGGATGATGCCGTCCTGTATGCCTCTGACCTGGCACCCTCCAAACTCCATGAAACTCTCCAACAGTCATTGCAAGAAATCGAACAATGGCTTACCACCCAATGTCTTACAATAAATTACAATAAAACAAAAGTCATGATTTTCTCTCATCCACAGAACCCCCTCAAAAACCACTGCCCCAAGTTTCTCACCTCTAAACTGACACCCCTAGAACAAGTAAGCAGCTTTAAATACCTAGGGATCACACTTGACCCTGTTCTCAACTTTAACCTGCATATCCAACACCTATCTAATGCCCTTAGCTCCAGACTAGGAGTTCTCTAACGTTACAAAAACTACCTCACCCCTGAAGCACTGCAACTCACAATAAGCTCCTCTATCCTCTCCCTGCTGGACTACGGCATTCTCGTCTACAGTGCAGCAGCCTCCACAGCCTTAAATTGCCTCCAGCTGGTGCTTAACAAAGCCTGCCGGCTCATCTTAGGATGTGACCGCCTCACACACACATGCTCCCTCTACAGCACAGTAAACTGGCTAAACCTTGACAATAGAATTAGGTATCACACCTGCCTCATGACCAAAAAAATTGTCCTTGGCTTCACCCCCCCCACCCTAAGCCAAATTATCCTCACAACATCACCTGGCAGAACAACTCACAGCTCAAACAAACCGCTGCTAAGGGTACTATGTGGCCAGACCGCCCAATTCCAGCAAACTTTCTGCTTCAAAGCCCCTTCCTGGATGAATGCCCTCCCCAGCGAAATCACAGAAGAAACCAGGTTCGGCCCTTTCAAAACCAGACTAAGGAATCACCTACAAGCCTCAAACCTATGTGACTGCACCTCACCCCCCCATTGACCCCCTAATGTCTCTGACCCCCTATAGCATAATGGCCCATCCGTCAAAAGTTCCATTGGCAAGCGGCCTCCTTGGTAACTCTCTGCTCCGCTATGGCTGTGCGACTCGTGTGTTAAATCATACCTACCCTAGAAGGGTATCTCACCATCTAAAACAAATGTACCACCACGTGTAGAAAAGAAAAAAATTGTTTTTTCCATTACTGTGCATGATCTTTGTTATATGCTAACATCCTGTAAAACATGTATTGTTTCCCTGCTCTATATGTATGTATGACATGGAACCTTTGTAAATGAGTCTTTGACTCAAAGGTCTTTCTGATAATCTCAAATAAATAAATAAATAAAATTCAAAGCACTGAAGAATCACGACGCATAGCAAAAACATCACCTGTGTTGCCACACAGTACTGCTTGTTCAAAGTCAGTAAGTATTACTTTGGGCAAAAGCGTAAGGCCAAATTCATCTGCAGTGTCATGCATGTCTTGAAATAAACGCATGTAGCAATCTTGGGATTTAGAAGACATTAATGCAAACAGTAAAGGAACAATGTGGGTTGTTTCTGGTGTGCCAACTGTGGCATGAACTGAGTACAATTGCCTAAACAGAGTAGGAACAGTTTTAAATGTTCCATCCATTGCCCAAAACACGGCAACTGCCAGCTTCTGCTTAGTTTGTTTTGTGGTAAAGATGACTATCTTGTCCTCGCCCAATGATGATTCCTTTGCAAGGAATCGCTGACCATTTACAAAACATAGGTTGTTCAGGGAAAACCAAGTCATCTAGGGTTCGAGGCTCTGGTTGTTAGACATTACGCCCTGCATGCTTCACTACCTGCTGCAGAGCTTGCCTAGATGGCATACATTGCATGACCTCTGGTACAATTTTTCGAAATTTCATGCTGAATTAATTGTGCAGGTGTGTCGTGAGTGTCTATAGCCCTCTCTTTAAGTGAAGCAAGTGCAGTTGAAATGGGAAATCGGTGGCATTAGGAGCATGATTACGCTCTTTGAGTTTTCCTAAATGATGCTCTCCTCCTACAAGAACAGTATAAGTCCTACCTAAGCAGTTTATGCCCTTTCTGCTTTGGCAGCACCAGTAGCAAAGGTCTCCTCAGTTTCTCTCTTTCACATAAAGATACCCATTTATGCACAACTTAATATTTCCCTGCTTTGAGCTAACAGTCTTGCCCACAACAGTAGCCTCTGCCATCTCTGTAACAACCTCCTCTGCAACAACCTCAGTAAATATGGCAAACAATGTCATCGTATGTGGCTTCTCCTTAAGAATGTCACCCTCAGCTGAGAATGAGAACCAACCATTCAATTATTCAATTACAGTACAAGTACTAGCTGCAATTATTCAATTACAGTATCATCTGTAATTATTCAAATAGGTGGTGCTGTGAGCTGTTGCTGATTGCTTTGTTGGAGTCAGGATAATAGCAGTCAGGCTTTCATCTGTCCGGTAAGTACCTAAATGGAATAGAAATTGATGGGACAGTAAGCGTGTAGGTAAAACAGTGTTGGCTAATTAGTCATCAGGAAATAATCAGCTGGGAAACAGTACCGATCCCATGAAGAAGGAGATTGAATCAAGGAAGGAGGAGAGCTGGGTGAGAATGAGGCATTCCTGAAGTTTTGCAAGAATGGGGAATAGAGAGAGACAGATCAATAATTTCTGGTGGAGGAGGGATCGCCACCTTTCAGGAGGGGGATGACAGTGGCATATTTCCATTCTGATGAGATAGAAGTGAGAGAGAAAGAGAGATTGAACAGAGAGGCAAGGGGGGTGGCTATGGTGGGGGCTACCAGGATAAGCATTTTGGAGTCCAACCCAGAGGGGCATTTACCCTTGGAGTGATTTAGCACAAGGAAGGCATTATAAACTTCTGCCAGGATAATGCAGTGGAAGGAGAAGGAGGGTAGTAGGGCCTGGCTAGGTTGGGGAGGAGCTGAGGGGGCTTAATTGTGGGAGGCTGGGGGTATAGAGAGGACAGGAGTGTGGAAGCACATGAAGTAAAGAAGGAGTTAAACTCGGTTGCCACTGCAAGTGGGTTGGTTAAGGAGTTACTACCAACTTTAATGATAGGGGTAGGGGGTTGAGATGAGGGGTAAATGAGGGATTGCACCACCTTCCAGTGAGACCTTATTAAGGTTGTATCTCACAGAACAGTAAACTATGGACATTTAGTGTTTCTAAGTACTTTATATATTAGAGACACAAGGCTGTGAGTGGGAAGTAAAATTGATCAAAATTCTACATGACACTGATATGTAATTCCACTAGTTTTAAATACATTGTTGTGTACAATTGCCATGAGATGGGTATTTCACTTTTTTGTTTGTTCATGAGTTTGTAATTTTAATTTTTTTTATTTCATGATTTAGACAGTTTTTGTAACATAGATGAATTATTTGAGAATCACTGAAAGCTTGAGTAAATTTCCCTTGCAATACCTCATTTACTTGAGGATGAATTCACCCAGTCCTGAGCTACTTTCTGGTCCAGGCCTCCCAGAAACTCAGTTATGTGTTTTTCATAAGATAAAAATATAAATCACTTATTGGCAAGTAGTATGTTTCTATTGAAATATAGGTATTGCTCAATAATCTGGAGATAATGAAAAGGTTCTTGAGTGTAGAAGTGTAAAATCCACAACTGAGATACCCAGAAGGTTGTGACTTCAAAGCTAATCACTCCTCATCATAATCACTCCAACTGAAGTGGGAGGCCCATTACATCACTGCTGAGATTAGCAATGTGATGTAATGATATCCGAGATGCCGGCAGCTTCAAAAGCTAACCAGGAATAGCATGCAGCCTGATCCTGCATTGTAATGGCTGTGGTGCTCTTAACAGTTACACACAAGCCTAGTAAGCTGATGGGTAGAGATAGAAGTTGAAACTACATACTAAATTGTTAAGCATCTTTCCTTAATGCTTTGAAATAAGATAAAATGCAAAATACTATCTATTCATTTTTTATTTGTTTACCAGGAAAGACACACTAAGTTGAAGCTTGTTTACAGGTGCAACCCGGGAGCACAAGGAAGTTAAGTAATTTGCTCAGGGTCACACAGTATGCAAGTGGGGGCTGTGGGATTCAAACCCAGGTCTCCAGGTTTGCAGCTCAGAGCCTTAAATCACAGTGCTATACTGCCTTCTTAATGTAAATTTTTTTGGTAACTTCTTTTAAAGTGCAACAGGTATTTAGCACACTGAACTATTCTCTGAACATATATGATATATATATTCAATTCATATGACCACTACCTTTGAAAAAGCTAGCAGCAGGTCAGCAAAACTGTTGAAGGCAAGCACATTTGGCGGCCAGTATGAAAATAAAGATGAATTTGTGAAAATGAATCAAAGCCTAAAGCATGGTTAACTGGTTGATAGAGCTTCTCTGCTATTTTGGTGTTTGTATGTCTGCCATTCCAAAGAGACATTCCTGTGGTTGATCAGCTGGTGGCATTTTTGTATCAGGTGTATGCAGGCGACTCACCCGAGTTCAAAGATATTTCATCACTGTTGTCCCTTGAACTGCAGCAGTGCAAGGCAGTTGTGGAAATGGGCTTGTTAGTTTAGTAAATTATTACAAATCAGTTGGTTTAAAATCCAGACTGCTAAGTAATATTTACCCATTTAGAGTCAAGGTA
Source organism: Neoceratodus forsteri (assembly GCA_016271365.2). Lineage (NCBI taxonomy): Eukaryota > Metazoa > Chordata > Ceratodontiformes > Ceratodontidae > Neoceratodus > Neoceratodus forsteri. The sequence goes on along the minus strand of CM057456.1, from coordinate 1,157,448,164 downwards.
CAGTAAAATACTATAACTCAGATGCCCTCATTTACACTGAGACCTAATTATCAGCCAGGGCAAATTCCATTGATATTTTCCTCTTGTCTTTTCTGCCAATGTCATAGAAACATAGAAGTTGACAGCAGATAAGGACCACAAGGCTCATCCAGTCTGCTCATTTATTCTACCTTGTGAATGTGCTATAGGCCTTTACTCTGCCAATGGCCTATTTATTCATACTTATCTGTATTGCTCCCTTATACCTATCCCACGCCTGTTTGAAGCCCTGTACTGTATTCATATCCACCACTTCCTGAGGTAGGCCTTTCCATACATCCACCACCCTTTCTGTGAAAAATAACTTCCTCACATTACCCCTTAATCGGCCTCCTTCTAATGTCATGCTGTATCCTCTTGTCCTTCTATTTTTCTTATATTGAAACATGTTAGACTCTTTGACCATATTAATGCCCTTAAGATATTTGAATGTTTTGATCATATCACCTCTGTCCCTCTTTTGCTCTAGGGTATACATATTGAGCTCTGTTAATCTGTCGTCATATGTTTTCTGATGCAGTACCTGCACCATTTTGGTTGCCCTTCTCTGGACTGCCTCCATTTTGTTAATGTCCTTGTGCAGGTGCGGCCTCCAGTACTGCACACAGTATTCCAGGTGGGGCCTAACCATTGTCTTGTAAAGAGGGATTACTACCTCCCTCTTATGACTTGTGATACCCCTCCTAATACACTCCAACATCCCTCTAGCCTTACCTACTGCTTTAGTGTTCTGCTTGGATGATTTCAGATCTACTGTGATGATGATGTCCAAGTCTCTTTCTTCCCTTGTGATTGCCAGCAATTTCCCTCCCAATCTATAGGTAGCTTCAGGGTTTCTCTTCCCTATGTGCATGATATTGCACGTCTTTGCGTTAAGCCCCAGTTACCACTCTTCAGACATTTTACCAGTTTTTCCAGATCTCTTCTCATTTTGCCCACACTATTCGGATCATCTACTCTGTTGCAGATCTTGGTGTCATATACAAAAAGGTAAACCTTACCCTGAACAAGAATACATGCTGTGGCAATGTCTTTATATATGGCTCTACAGTACCTCATTAAACTTCTCCCTTTTTTTTCAAAGAGTTTGTTCACAAATTGTGTCTATTGAACCTTCTCTCATCTTCTGTCTCTAGTGATTTATAAGGACTAATAGGGCCCTATGACTATGGGGTGGAGTACCTATGCTCTGCAGATCCACGGCTTGTACGCAATCCTAAATGTCATTTCTGCATACTGGGGTCCCACAGACCTCTGTGCACATTCACTTAAGGGGTGTGTGTCTCTTCTGGATCCCCAAGCCAGTCACATGACTAAACATGTAGATGTTGTGGGGGAGTGGTGGGGGTATGCTCGAACTCCACACCATTCATGAAGGCACAGAGTGCCAGGCTAGGGGCACATGATGTGGCCACAAGGACCCTCCTGTAACTGTTGCATGCCCACCACCATGTACCCCAACTAGCTACAAGAACCCATAACCCCTCCCACCATGCTGCTCCAGTCAGGCAGGGAGGTGTGGGTTAGCCACTTTTGTACTCACCCAACATTTTACAATTTTGGGACCTGCACCATCTCACAATCCCCTGCTGTGCATGAATCAGGGCAGCTATTGCAAGGCCAGGCTGGGCATCCAGTTGGCTGCCTACTTGTGTCCTCTGATCTGCATTGATTTTCCCCCCATGATCCTGTGTGCCAGGGGGGATGGGGCCATACACAGGTACCTGGTGATCATGAATGCCAGCCACTGCATGCCTGTCCATGTGTGTGAGCTGCATTGGCCAGGTATGTGCCTCTCAAACATACATGGCTCACATTAGTGCATAGTTCCCAATCTCAATCAATCAATCTTTATTTAACCAGGCAATACACTATTGATCAAGATGGTCCTGGGCAATGCATATTCAAAATACATAAAAACACAGAACAGGCTAAATAACTAATACAGTATATGATACATAATAAGATACAGTACATCAAAACAACAATACTCAGCAATTAAGTACTTACATAAGGACTCAACTACCAATAGTACATTATAGAACCAGTGACAGGTAGGACACAAAGCGGGGGTTACACCCATCATCCAGGGGTGGACACAGTAGGAGATATACAAAGCCTGGGAGTAGTCATAGTTGGAAGGGGAGAGGGAGGAAAGGTGATGGACAAGGAAAAGGGAGGGGAGTAGGAAGGAGAGGTGGGCAAATTAGGTGGTGAGGAGAAGCGCTAAAGATGCATTGGGAAGCCTGCATGTGGCAATAAATACTGTGAACTTGCACAGTTATCTGCAACAGGTGCAAATTTCCTTCAGGGTAGACATGAGCAAGGACTTGAAGGAGGAAATGCCTGGGATGGTAACAATCTTAAGGGTCTTCTGCATGGAGTTCCAAATGGATGGGAAAGAGAAGCTAAGAGCTGAAACACAATGGTGTGTTTTGATCATAGGGGTATTGAACATGACTAGTGAGTAGCGCCTCAGACTGTAAGACCCCTGTATTCATATAAAGAATTGCTGGAAGGTCTCCTGAAGAAAGGGACAGATTAAAAAGATGTGTAATGGTGGTGGTTAGGTGAAAAAAACTAATTTCAGAAATAGGGGATCTAGGAGGTCAGCCCCAGCACTTTTCTTAGTATCTAATGCCAGTAGTAGGTCCTGAACCAGTATGAAGGTTACTAGATGGAAGCTAAAAGAGAGGGATTTATGTTTTCTAATGCAGCTGTGGCATGGAGTATCCTTGGAGAAGGACTGGTTACCAAGCTTACTAGCAGGGGAGGCATTGAATGCGAGGCCTGCTATAGCAAAGTGATTGTTAAGTTGATCCAGAATGTCAGCCTTGCCAGAATATGTGGTGTCACCAACAACTATCTTGCGAGTAGTGGACAGGCAGGTGTATGGCCCTCAATCTCACCTAAAAATATTCCAACATTTTTTTGAAATATTTTTAGTGTCTTCACGAAAGGTTTGAAAGTAGCAGGCTTTTTCTGCTCTGATAAGTTTGGTGCATGAATTTCTCACCATGAGGAAGGCAAGCCAGTCAGAGTCTAAATCCATTTCCTGGGCCTTTTTCTACCGCTGGTCTCTGCCTCTTAGGGCTGTGTTAAGGGCAGGTGTGAACCAAGGGGCTGTCCTTTTTCTGGTCTTAATTTTGATAAAGAGGACATGCTTATCAATCAGACCCAATATAAGGCTTGGAAAATGTTGTAGGCCATCGTGATTGAAAGAGCCAGGTGAAAATCCTGTCATCAAAGGTGGCTTAATTCAGCTGACAAGGCTGGTTGGCTGAAATCTTTAAGGCATCTTTTCATTTTGTAGGTGTAATGCGAGATAAGCTTGGGCATACACCTTACACATGCAATGGCATTATGATTGCTTATATTATTGTAGAATACTCCTGCATGGGAGATATTGTGAAGTTTGTTTATGAGTATTAGGTCCAGGAATGAGCTACGGCTAGTGTTTTAGCTGTTTGTGCGTGTGATGTCGGGGATAATTTGTGACAGGCCATAATCCTACTGTAATGTCAATAGATGTAAATACATCTTATTAGGGGATTTCAACACTAATGTGTCAGAGCAGAGTGCAAAATCTCTACATGCTGAAAATAAAGTCCTGAACTTGTTGCAGCTTACAACTGATCCATCTCCCCAGACATAATATCCACTCCTCTAAGCACACCTTGCTCAAATGGTCTCTTTCTTCTCTCTTTCACAAGAGTGTGACTGCAGGGATCTGCCATCTTCAGTAATCTTTGTCTAATCCATAGTGTGAGAAAAATCAAAGCCACTAGGGCCCAACCTAGAATTATCCTGTCCAGATTCATTCATAATTTACAATTAAAAGCTTTGATCTATGACCTGCATTAAGCTGATATGCACCCAGCGATTCTCTCCCTTGAGCCTGAACAAGCTTTAGGGAATTTCCAATCAATTTCCAATACTCTTTGTGATAAGCATGCCTCATTATTACATCTAGAGTGAATGGTACCCACATTTTTTATTTTTCAATTTACCTTTTCCACTTGAGAGATGTTGCCTCGTCCAAACATAAAGCTGCAACAGATAAAAGTTGTAATCAATATTACAACAAATTACATAACATATGGACCAGTGCTGCTAGAAAGTCTGAATTTGCTTACAGTATTTCCTGAATACATTTATTTACTCTTTCTGAGATCAAAGACTATTCTGGAATCTGCTCCATAATCTAGCAGACCCAACAAGCATAATTACTGTTTTTCCAAAATTCCTTGACAGTTAAACTCAATGCAGTGACGGGTTATCTGTTGCCTATCGCGCAATAAAAAATTGTATTTATGGTCCTAAATCCCTGTTTACCCTCTACTGGATGACAATTTAAATTAGTTGCAACTTCTAACTTCCAGTCCCCTAAAGATCTGCTCTTGTGCATCTCAGTTAAGGAAACTGATGCATTCATGGAACTGACTGGCAGTGAACTTGAGGAAATCCCACCTGAATTCCAAATATAAGGTGCCCCTGACTTACCTATATAAATAAACCATAATTTCTCCCTAGCTATGGGTTCTTTTTCAACTGAAAAGCAAGCAATGATCATATCACTCCATAAAATCAGAGCTGCTGCTGATCATGGTAATTATTGCTGCCACTATACTACTTGTTCTTTCTAAAGTCCTTGAAAAGTTAGTGCACCAGCAGTTGACCAGTGTTGATAACAATAATTAATTTTTCTCCCCATATCAATCACACTTCTGTGCCGCAAACTCCACTTTCACAGTTCAGCCATTGAGCACATCACACCTTCCCTGGTAGCTGATAGTCTAGAAAAGATCAAGCCAGGTAAGTCCCAAGTTGTGGACAGGATACACTGGAGGATCATTGCGGTGCTAAGTCAGCAATTGGTGAAGCTACTTGCAGTAGTCTTGTACAAGTCTGTCTGGACAGATATTGTGCCAGAGAAGTAGAAATTGGCCAATGTGGTCTCCATCATGAAAAAGAGGGCAAGGTTAGACCCAAGCAATTACAGGTCAGTCAACCGGACATCAGTGCTGGGCAAAGTCCTTGAGGCCATTATGAAAGACAGAATTGTGGAACACTTGGTTATGGTCAAGGTTCTTGCCACCACTTAGCATAGTTGTATGAGGGTCAGATCATGCCAAACCAAGATAATCACCTTCTTTGAGGGAATGGCAAGTGAGGTGGGCACAGTGGCAGGAGCATGGCCATAGTCTATTTGGACTTCAACATAGACACTGATACTGTTGAACATGGCAAGCTGTGTGGCAAGAAAAGCAATGTGGTAAACATGAGATACACACAATTTAGATTCCTCTCATGCTAGAGAGTAAGAAGCAGATAGTTGGGGTGGATGTGCACTTCTTCAAGTGGACAATAATACTAAATGCTGCTGAGAGAGAGAGAGAGAGAGAGAAAGCAGCCAAAGCTTCCTTAAATCAAGGAGATTATTTAATAGATTACACTGAATTGAATTATTACTTTTTGGACCAGTGTAAGTAACTAGTATTGATTCTCTGTTTTTGGGGTTGACTTTTCTTAGTTTAACTTTTATTTGCCAGGGAGGAACTGTAGTTGGGAGATATTTGCAGTCATTTGTGACTTGACCTGTTACTTAACCTCTGTGAAATAGGTGTCTGAAAGGAAGGAAGACACTTCCCGAGTGGAGGCAGAGTTGTAGTTGATTTGTTTCTGGAGGCACTGAAAGGAGAGGAAATCCTGGCCCCCAAAAAAAGAAACCGGGTAGTTAGTGAGGTAAACACCAAGATAGAGCAGTTGATAGGGAGAAGGGCAGGGGTAAGTGGAGAAAAAGACAAAGGCAGTAAGGACAGGGATGGGGCAAAAAGAAATAATGCCATAAAAAAATGGAGAGTAATGAGTACCAATACCTATTGTCTAGGTAAAAAGCTCCCCAAAATGGTGGTCTTGATGGAAGAGGGATGCCTGGATATTGTGGCAGTCACAGAAACATGGTACACAGAGAACCATGACTGGGATGTCAACATATCAGGGTACACAATCTATAGGAGAGACAGGGAGGGAAGACGAAGAAGAGGAGGAGTGGCTCTCTCTGTGTAAGGGAAGGGATTAAAGCAACAGAACTAAAGGAAAACAGGGAGGCGAGGAGACACTGTGGGTCACTCAGGAGACTGGAAATGGCACCACAATCTGCACAGGGGTTGTATACAGACTCCCATCTCAGGGGGAGGAAATGGACAAGGAAATGATAGAAGGCATCCTTAGGATGGTAGTGAAAGAGGAGATATTGCTGATGGGGACCTGAATATGCCAGATGTTACCTGGAGCACCTTTGCTGCAGTCACATCTGAGAGCAGGGCAATTCTCAATGCCCTAAGGTGGCATGCCTCAGACAGCTAGTTTTGGAACCCACTCGGGACAGAACAATTTTAGACCTGGTACTCTCAAATGGGGATGGAGAGAGGATCTCTGATCTTGAAATGGGTAGCCATCTGGGAACAAGCAACCACCAAACAGTGTGGTTCATGATAAACTTAGCTGTAGAGTCAAACCATGCAAAAGTGAAGGTACTGGACTTCAGGAGGGCTGATTTTGTCAAAATGGGAGAGTGCCTCAGAAAAGCACTAGCAAACAGGCAAGAAGGTGGGGTGCAGCAACAATGGGGAAACATCAAAACCACCATCGCAGAGGCAACAAGCCATTGTGTGAAGCAAATAAACAAATCAAAATGAAAGAAAAAAACATTATGGTTCTCAAAAGAAGTGGCAGGGATGGCTATGGAGAAAAAGATAGTATTCAGGAAGTATAAGGAAACACAGAAGGAGCAGGACAGAGAACTGTACCAGTTAAAGCAGAAGGAAGTGGGAAGGGCAGTCAGAATAGCAAAGGCCCAAACCGAGGAAAAGATGGCCAACTCGGTTAAGAGGGGGGATAAAACCTTTCATAAGTACATTAGGGAGCAAAGAAAGACTAAATCAGGGATACTGAGGCTGAATAAAGAGGAAGGTGGTTGGGCAGAGAGCAACAGTGAAATAGCAGGGATACTGAACAAATACTTCTGCTCAGTATTCACAATGGAAAAGCAGAGGGAGATACCTAATCCAGTCAATAGAAGCACTCTGGATAGGGGGGTTGATATTAGTCCTTTCACAGAAGAAAGGGTTCTGAAAGAACTCTTAAAACTGAAGGTGGCTAAAGCAATGGGGCCTAATGGGATTCAACCCAGAATTCTGAAAGAACTAAGGGAAGAACTAGTAACATCACTGACTACACTTTTTAATAAATCATGGGAGGATGGTGTGGTACCTGATGACTGGAGGAGGGTGAATGTGATTCCCTTTCACAAAAGTGGGAGCAAGACAGAGGCAGGAAACTGCAGACCTGTCAGTTTGACCTCAGTGGTAGGGAAAATGATGGAATCACTTCTGAAGGAAAGAATTGTTGAGTACCTTGAGGCCAGTGGGGCACAGGAGCCAAGGCAGCATGGATTCACAGCAGGAAGGTCATGTCTAACAAATCTAACTGATTTCTTTGACTTGGTGTTAAAAGTAGTAGACCAGGGAGGGGCTCTGGACATGGCCTACCTAGACTTTAGCAAGGCATTTGACACAGTCCCACACAAAAGATTAATAAACAAATTAGCCAGCTTTGGAGTGGGTCCCAAGGTGGTAACCTGGGTAAAACACTGGCTGGACAACAGGACACAGAGCGTAATAGTAAATGGAGTCCACAGTGAAGAAAGGGGGGTTACTAGTGGGTTACCACAGGGTTCAGTACTTTTTAATGTCTTTATAAGTGACATTGCAGAGGGACTGAAAGGAAAAGTATGTCTCTTTGCAGATGACCCAAAGATCTGCAACAGGGTTGATACGCAAGGTGGGGTGGAATGAATGAAAAGGGACTTGGCAAAATTGGAGGAATGGTCATATGTATGGCAGCTTAGATTCAACACAAAGAAGTGCAAAGTAATGCACCTGGGAAACAAAAACCCTGGGGAACAATAGACAATGAGGGGTGAGATATTGACAACAACAAAAATGGAAAGGGACCTGGGGTAGTCATATCAGATGACCTAAATTTGGTCCAGCAATGTGAGAAGGCAGTAAGGAGGGCTAGGGGGACATTGGGATGCATCAGGAGAGGCATCACCAGTAGAAAACAGGAAGTTGTTGGCCCTCTGTACAGTCAGTTGGTAAGACCGCATCTGGAGTACTGTGTACAGTTCTGGAGACCCCATCACCACAAAGACATAGACAGGGTGGAGGCTGTCCAGAGTAGGGCAACCAAAATTGTGCAGGGTCTGCAACAGAAAACATATGAAGAAAGACTAAAGGAGCTTAAGATGTATAGCCTTGTGAAAAAGAGGGAGAGGGGGACATGATAGAAACTTTCAAAGACCTCAAGGGAATCAACAAAGTCCAAGAGGATAGCATCTTTCAGAAAAAAAAGATGTGCACGAACGATTTGAAGATAGAGGGGGGATGGCTCAGAGGTAATGTGAAGAAGTCTTTCATCACAGAGAGGGTTGTAGATGCATGGAACAGCCTTTCTGAAGAGGTCGTATAGTAAAAAACAGTGGGGGAATTCAAGAATGCATGGGACAGACATAAGGCAATTCTAGTGTGGGGTAAAAGGAAGTAGGCTGTTGGTTAACTAGGATCTGCAGCTTATCTGTTAGGTAGGGAAATGGGTAGACTAGGTGTGCCTAGCGGTCCTTATCTGCCATCAGATTCAGATTCTATGTAAATGGCATCCCTCATGGATTCTAGCTGAGTCTACTGCCAGTTGACATCTTCATCAACAATGTGGAAGCGGGTGTGCCTGCAGGCTGCTCCTTGAGGATGTGAAAAATATCAGGGGGATCTGAACAAGCTAGACAATAGATCTGACCCCTAGATTCTCAGCTTCAATGTAGCTAAACGGAGGGTGCTAAATTTGGCAAGGAAAAGTAGAGGTAGGACCTACTTGCTGTGTTGGGCTCCTCTTGCTGCAGTCTGAGAGAAAAAGGACCAGGGGGTCATATTAGGCATAAGGTTGAACCATAACAAGCAATGCATGGCAGATGTCAAGAAGGAACGCAGCATACTCAATGAAATTAAAAGGGGATGACCTGCAAAGCAGAACTGAAAATCCCGCCATTTTATAAGGCCTCACCTTCAGTAATGCTAATGCATGCAGGTTTGGGCTCCTCAATACAAGAACCACATTGAGGCAATCAAGTGGATACAACACAGTGCCAAAACAGAAGCAGCAGTATAAGGACAAAAGCTATAACAGAAGGCTGACTGCTCTTAATATGTTCACCATGGAGAAAAGGAGGCTGAGAGGGCACGTGTTTTCAATCTTTTGCATAATCAAGTGTATTAGCAAGGTAAAACAGAGATGTTTGATCTGGTACTCTTCAACAAAATGCAGATACATGCTCTGAACCTTAGGGGGTAACAAATTCAGGAGTAATGTTAGGCGGTACTTCCTCTCTCAAAGGATGGTGAACCTATAGAACACCCAATCAGTGGAGACAGTTAAAGTGATGAGAGAACAGATCTTGAAGGTCAGCCTGAATAAATTCCTGCTTCCAAGTTAATCACAGGGTATCCTAGGTGGTAGAGTGTGGCTTGTTAATCCCAATAAATTGGTTAGTATTTTGCATAGAATGCTTATTTCATTCATGCTTGAGAAGATTGGGGGGGGGGTATGATAGACCTAGAGTCCATTTTAGCTTTAAATTACTATGTTACAACAGTGCTACCCACCTGGATCAAGCATACTTTGTGAGATGTCACAGTTACTGTATGACACATTAGAGTAATTTCCATTAATTCGAATTCCTGCAGTATCTCGGAAGACATTGCAACAGAAACTGAAATAAGAGCACTTGATCCTGGTGGATGGCTTTAATATTAGTATGTTAGTTCCTTTCTAAGGCACACTGATTTTATCATTAATAATATGAACTCTAGCCATGACTATAATGCATTCCTTATTGACCTACTGTAACTAAAGCAATTGATACAGTGTTCGACCCGTTCTTAGTTAAGCTAACAAACTTGAATCCTGAAGATGTACTGGCACCTCCTTCTATAGTTCAGATCATATGTGACTGGATAGACATGGGCTATAAAAAGAAGGCAATCTACCTCTGGCATCCTTCCTGTTTACAGCCTTCAAGAAGGCCCTTCTCTCAAATGTCAGCATCAACAATATTCCTATATATGCAGATGTCACTGCAATCTATACCTCTGGGCCTGATATAGCAATAAATGAAGATAATCTGCAGTCTGACTTTGATAACGTTCCAAAATGATTCCTTTCAATCAAATTGCTCATACATCAGAGGAAAATAGTCACAGTTTTTTTTGGTTATAAATTCTGGCTGAGCAAATCCCCACTTCTGAACATTCTTTTCTCTGATGACGTCACCCTTGCCAAGGTACTCCACTATAAATACCTACATTTGCTACTCAACCAGAAACTGGATTTTGCTATACACAGCAACAATATAACTTTGTGCCCCCTGCAGGGTAAATGGAAAGCTTTCCCACAGCACCAGAAATGCAGTATATGATGAATAATTCTTCCTAAATGATTATGGGTGTGTTGTTTATGCTGTGCGCCCTAACTCAGTTATTGTCTAACGCATCATCCTTTACTATACCATATATACAGCTACCCTGATGTGCTCTCCTTTCACTCATCACTGTATGATATTTAGAGATGTTGCAAAGGTTTACTTCACCGGCAAAGTTCTGGCGAAGTTACGAAAATTACCTTCATGAATAACTTCACGAATTGCTCACTTCACCAGTTTGCACTGAGTTTTCCTTAGGAAATTGCACTTTTTTGAGGTGAAGTCAGGTGAAGTTAAGGTGAAGTTATGGTGAAGTTGCAACTTCAACTTAACTTTACCTGAAAAAAGTGCCACTTTGCCTGCCTGAAACTTTGCAAAGTCTGCACTTCTCACTTCATGAATTTGGCAAACTTTGCAAATTACAGTATGCACCACTTACTGCAGACACCGATTGGCCAGTCAATTGGTTTCTGTGGACATCCCTTGCTAACTGAATGCCATTTCCCATACTGTTACAGTTAATTATGATGTTTAATCTGTACCTGTTGCTTTGGTAATAGTGGACAGATGAGCCTCTGCTCTGCATAATCATGGTGCAATTGAGTGCACCATCCAGTGTCCAGCACTGAAGAAATGTAATTTTTGTGGTCAGATTTCAGTGTGATTTAGCATCTTGAGCAACCTGATTTACTAAGGAGTTTAATCTGCACTATTATTTTTGCCCATTTCACTTCCTTGTTCGCTGATGCCAGTTGCATGTCTCTAGAGTTGAGACGTAACATTCCAGTCATCCAAACACAGATGATGCAGCCCTCATAGTCTGCCAATCGGGTTTTTGCAGTGTCTTGAAAAGGGATGATTCACAGTGACACTGCACTGTCAGAACAAAGCAAACAATGATTGACACATTCTTTAAAAAATGTAATTAAAAAAAGGAAAAATGTACCCTGTACCCTGTACCGTACTGCACTAAGTATGTCCAGTTGCACCAGCACAACCCCAAACATACCCCCATACCCAAAGATACACTGCACACTAGCAAAGAAAAAAAGATGTACTGCACACACTGCTCACTCCAGTCCCCCTGACCATCACCAAATGGTGTGACAGACATTTCCATTAATGGACAACATTCCTGTTCACCAATGCATCTGTAATAAGCAGTGCATACTGTATTTTGTGGAGTGAAGTCTGCCTTCACAAATGTCTAATAATATTTAAACTCCTGAGTTGCTCCTGATCAGATATGAGCCATACAGAGCATATCCTGCTTGTCTGAGCCAAGTACTGGTCTGGGAAAACTCATCAAGTATATTAATGATTAATTTGTTCTTGTCTATAATGTATTTTTCATATTAAGATCTCAAATGAGTAACAGGCTGCATATTCCGGGTTACAAGAAAAACGTTTCAAGCTTCCTTTTTCATGGACTATTTTACCCCCTCGAATAGGTATCGGTCCTAACCTTCAGTCAACCAAGCATAGGCTCAAACAATGCTTCACCTTCTTCTGTTCTAATTTCAACCTACCAACTGGAGTTTGTTGTTCTTTGCAGTTCCTCTGGTCTTAAAATAGGATTTTTCTAAATATTATACAGTATATATTAATTTGCTGATACAGTATGTTCATTTCCATATTTTACTCAGAGAATGCTTGATTACTTTTAGCTAGAGGGTAAAAGATTCCATGATGGAGGATATGTTTGCACAGATTACTTTTTTCTTTTTTCATCCCTGCTTTTGAAGCAGATGGTGTGGAAATGATGGACCTAATGTAAATTCTGACCTTAAATTATTATGCTATTTGTTATAATTGCCTTTTCTTGCCTATAGTAGCTGTAACTTGCTTCAATGATTGATACTGAAATCTATATTTTTGTATTGTACTTTAAACATGCTAAATGTATCTGTTAAAGTGTGTGTTTCCATTTCCTAATGTTTGATAGTTGTGTGCTCAGTACTGTACATGGTATTATGTTCATCTCATACACTGAAACTCTGTACTTCACTTATTTCCTACCCTATCTTGCTCCCCAAGTCACAACTGAAATTGATACTAGTTTACTCTCTGTGCTGCTTACCATGTATTGTAAATTACTGTACAAATAAACAACATGGTAAACGTGACACAATTCAGTCCAAATGACTGTCCTACTTGACAAAATAGTTTTTACCAATTGAAAAATTGGATATAAAGGTGCACCAGTGCAAGTAAAAAGCTTGATATGGTCCCTTTATTTGAAACCTTTGCCCATAATATGCCTACAGAGAATCCCTCCAAATGCAACACAGCTGCAATGATTTTCCCCACAAAAAGGACTTGAGTGCAAACTGCAGTGAGCAATCTGTCCTGAAACCACTGCATGAGGAGAAATAACAGACAAATGTGGATGCTTATCATGTATGGTACTTGCAAGCGATTTATCTCTATGAATGCAACTTTGGAAAAATCTAGCACCATGTGTTTTTGTAAACCTTTTTACTTCCTGTTCTCATTAAATATCATATTTAAAGAAAATCAAATAATACCTTGTTCCAGATCAAAATTAACCTCCTCTGTCCTCTCTAGAAATTGTTTCTGTATTGTAAACAGGGTCAAAGGGCTAGCTGATAAATTAAGACTGCATTTGGCGCACGAACCCCATTATTATAAATCACCATTAATTAGTATTATAAAAATGATCAGTAAACTACTGTGTATATAGCAAGGAGTTTACATTGTTACTGTCAGAAAGCTGAAACTTACAAGACAAGCCTTACTCCTTAAACTTTTAGACAAATAGCCCTATTTCAAAGGCATAACTACAGTCTTTCCTGTCAGCTACATTTTATAGACTTCAAAGAGATTCTGTTATCATTAATAGGGAGAGTACTTAAAATAAATTCTTCAAGACACATTATCACTCCGCCGGCCCCCCCCACCCCAATCAGTGGGATGAAGCAGCAGCAGCAGTCCATCTGTGTTTTGGTAAGGGTTGGGAAGATTTATTTTCTATCAATATTTTATTTTTCCACTTTGCTGTACTGCCTTACTCATCCAGACCACTACTCTTCCCCCTTTGCTTCAAATATCAGTTTCTTACCCAGTCCTAGGGGGTCCACATTGGGCATATCCTATGCTCAAGGCATTTCCACTTTGGTGGGCTCCCTCAAGTGTACCTTCAGACATGATCTCTGTTTGGCCCATCATATATGGGGACTGGTGGGCAGTCTGTTGCTAGGGACCTGAGTGTGCCAGCATCATTCTGCTGCACATCGGAGTGTTCTGCTTTTTTTTCAGATCCCCACTCATGGCTACTGTAGTTCAAGCTCTGAGGCATGCACACACTCATTTGTGCATGGCTGCATTCCAAAGCCAGGCTGCATTTATTTATTGAGATTTTGTGGACCTGTTCAGCAAACTAAACAAATTCATGCCAGTTTTTAGGTATGCCCCTCCCCCAATCACACACCTTAGTCGCCAACTGTACCATGATTTGTGGTCAGCCAGGTGGGGGTGTAATAGTGGAGAATGCAACCCTCTATCCCTCAAGTACAGTATCTGCTGGGCTGCTCAGTCCTCCTCTTCCAGTCCTCAGTGAGCCAAGCTTATTCTCAAGTTCAAGTCACTAAGTTTGCAATTATTGATTGAGGGAGTGCTCCCAACCAGTCATAAAGCTCCTTTCTTCTGCAAGTGTGACACTCAAATTCTGTGAAGAGTATTTCACACACAGCTGCCCTGGAAATGGATATGTTTGGATAAGATTTTTTTTTAATTAATATATTATTGATTGAGCGCACTCAGTAATATATTAATACCGCCACATAAACCACTCTTACGGTTGGTTGTAAGAGCGGTCTCACTTTCTTAACCTGCTTACATACACTAAGAATGCACATGAGATCACTCTTACAACCATAAGAGTGGTCTCAGTGGTGGCATTCACAGAGAGTGGTAGCCCTACCACTTGGTGCTTAGCTGATGAACACTGGGTGAGACAGATTTTAGTAAATATGTAAAAGAAATTACACTGGACCTTCATTTAAATGCTCTTAAATATGAACCTCCCTCTGAAGTGATGCTACTGTATATCTACTCCCAATTACATTAAGACCTATTAGTGTTTGTACACAGTTTATATAAAAGGTGTTATATATACTCAGATAATTGATAGTTGTGTCCTTCCTTCCTTCCTTCACTATAGAAGTTTATTTATTATTGTTTTCACATCAGTTTAAAAGTGTATGTTTGGAATGTGTCTTATACTGTACCTGTGCTCTTGCAGAATAAGCTTCTCTAGAAGGAGAGAGGTCATTATATAGTTCAGATCATGTTATGTGATGGATGTCAGCACATTTGCAGAGTGCACTTGATACATTGGTGTTTATTTTGTTTTATTTCATTCAATTGATAGAATACTTAAAGGACTTTGAAGCAAAGACTGGTGAGCCATGGATCTGAGTCAGTGTGATAAGAGTGCAGCGGCTATAGCCATAGCACTTTGGAGAAAAGAAATGGTAGTACTTGGTGTTTAACTGTGGTGAACAGCACTGACATATTCAATGATATTTGAAAGCTTAAGGTAATAGATTTCTGATGAGGTAGCCAATCCATATGGTTAAAAAGGAAACATTAAATAACAAGATTGGAGTAAGAGTATCAAAGGTATAATTGCTTGATTTGGAATATAAGACAAACATACACTATTAAACTGATGTGAAATAAATGTATAAAATAAAATTAACTTTTTTACAGTGTCCCCTTAAAAGAAACCCTAATGGTTGAAAGTTGGAGTCCGTTACAGAATTAAAGCATCACAACACTCAAGACTGGTATATGGGCATTTATTGGTCTAGAGCGGCAAGCATTGCTGCTTTTTTGCAAATTTTTGCAGGTTTTTGAGATCATGTCAATATTGTGTAACAATCAATTTCTTTCACAGAAAAAAATACCTGCACAAAATTGCCATTTTTACATCCACGCCCCTTCTAGATGGTGCAGAGTCAAACGTTCCCATTACCCATGGATCTCGGTTGATATACTGCAACTATGTAAATCCCACAACCAGGCCTAGATGCGGTATAAGCCTCCCTCTCTCCCTACAATCTACAGCAGTATCATTCCCTTAGAAATGCCTGCATGAAGGCCATAAGATCTGCAAAATCACATTACTACAAGGCAACCCTGCAGCAGAATCTTGCCTGCCCTTCTAAATTTTGGCAGGCACTTCACTCCATTTTTAACCCCCCCAAGACTGCCCCTTCCTCCCTGCTTGTTGATGGCAAGCCTGTCTCAGACACCTCCTCAGTTGCCTCTATCCTTAACTCCTTCACAACATGTGCCCTCCCATCCACCCTGGTAACTGCTGCCATGCACCACAATCCTCCCTCCCTCCTTGGGTGGTTTCCACTTCTCCCATGTCTCTGATAGTGTTGTGTGAAATTAAAACATTTCACCCAGTGAAATATTTCACGTAATCCCTGTAGTTCATGAAATACTTTGTGGGTGCGAAGTACAACCCCCCCTCCCCCAGTGAAATGCTGAATTTTGCTTGTGAAAAGCTAATTTTGCCGGTGAAATATGGAATTTCACCACCTGGTGATGACATTTCACATTGATAATATAAAAAAAGTGTTTTCTATGACCCCACATCCCTGGTGTCTAATGGTCCCACCCCCCCGGGCCAATTTCCAGCATACAGTATGAATAATTACTCCCCCTGCATGATTCAGCCCCACAACCATCCCCCATCCACAATTTACAATAAATATAAATTTCCCTGTTGTCTAGTGGCCCCATCCCCATGGCCGATCACTGGCCAAATGAAGAATGACACCCCCCAGATTCACACCTGTCCCCCCCAGGCAGGATCAGTCAAGCTCCTTGTAGATGAATTGAGATCCCAGCTCTCAGCGATCCTGCTGCACTGGTATTCCATCTCTGGGCCCAGGTAGGCCACCACATGAAGTTAAATGTATCTGTGCATCAAACAAGAGGAGGGGAAAAATGCACTGACATGCCCCGAAGGATAAAGTACCAGATTGCTTATTAGGATCATGGCATCAATGTTTAACTCAATGCTTTAGAAACATACTGACCTCAGGAGTGGACCGTTTAATGCCTTTCAGTCAACCATGGGTAACTGTGGAATCCCCTCATACTGCCCAGTTTACTCTGAAAGAAGTGTTTGGCCTGTTGTAGGGTGTGAAAATGTTGCATGGTGCATTCATATGCAACATCTAATGCTGCAGGGCAACTGTGCAAGCATTTCAGGCCTCTCTCTCTCTCTCTCTTTCTTTCTGAGACCTTCTTTGATGAAACTGAAGGCCCTCTGTTCATTCTGTACCATGCGGGAGTAGTCGAAGCAAAATGAGAGTCTCTTATTTTGATAGGTGATGTCTCAAAGTTCTCTTGTCTGGTGTAGGACAAACTCTCTGTCCAGGCATTGTAGGAACAAATGACAACTGGTCAGTTCTCCAGATCTTCAATTTTCTTGTTAAAGCACATGGAGTTTGGCTGTCATGTCCATTGTCGTTTGCTCACATGAGGCCGCTCAATGTTTGAGGTCAGCGACTTTCTCCTCTACAGCTCCCAAATGTCAGATTGCCCCAGTCCTTCCTGTTTTTCTGTCACTGTCTGCATTATCAGCTGGATGTCAGCTGCTGGTGTGACTAACAGGGTTTTGATATCATCCAAAACCATAGCACTGGGGTTTGTTTTGGAAGTAGCTGTCTTGAGTGCAGGTACTGTACAGGCTGGTGGACATAGAGCAATATACTATTTTAGTTTGGGGTCTGAGTGAGAAAATGGTCACTGGTTCCATTTAGGTGAGTCCTGCCATCGATCTAATCAGCATTCAAGTTACATGTAGGTTGCCAGCTGCAGGATTTGGTAGGATTCTAGTCAGACAGATGAGAGCTACAACAGCCAGGGGGGATGGGGCCACTAGACACCAGGGACATTTATATTTATTGGAAATTGTGGATGTGGGACAGGGCTGAATCTTGGTGGGGGGGGATTCTTCGTATTATGGGCCAGTAATCAGCAGGTGGTGGGTGGGACCACTAGACACAAGGTATGTGAGGTCTGGGGGGATAGATTTTAAATCGTAGCTGGATGGGAGGGGAGAAAACACTTTTTACATGAAATTTCAGATTTTAGCATTCATGTAAATTCCAGGAATGCAATTTAATTTAAAATATTTTGTGGGGAAAAATTCCTAATTTTGCTGGAATTTTGCTGGTGAAATAAAATGTCACTGCATCTCTAGTCTCTGCCTAGGAAGTTCTACATGCCCTCCTCTCCCTAAACCCTAACAAATCTAGCCCTGATGGCCTGGATTCCCATATTCTTTGCATCCTTGGTCCTACTATAATCTTTCCTCTCTCAAATATGAAATCTCTCTTTCACTGTTTGCACAGTTCCCCAAAAATTGAAAACTGCTAAAATCATACCCCTGCACAAAGGAGGTGATCCCTCCACTCCTGGAAATTACTGACCCATATCCCTTCTGTCCTCTCTGGCCAAGCTTCAGGAATCCATTGCTTTCTCTAGGCTAACTGATTCCCTTTCCTCCTCAGATTTCCTGTTACCATTCCAGTCAGGTTTCAGGAAAAATCTCTCAACTGTGACTTCTCTTCTCCATGTTATGGATGCCATTCTCTCAGGCATGAACCACAGGCATATCACTGCTGCTATTTTTATTGACCTTGCTAAAGCATTCAACTCTGTTTCTCACTCCCTTCTCCTTATTAAGCTTCACACTGCTGGTCTTTCCACCCCTGCCATAGATTGGTTCCAGTCATACCTTATGGGACAAACTCAGTGTGTCTATGCAGGCATCTCCCTCCCCCCCCATATTGAAGCAGACATTTCTCAAGGATATCCTTGGCCCATCCTTTTTTCTGTCTTCTTAAATGACCTCCGCTCTATCTGTGTCTCCTTTTAGATCCACCTCAATGCTGACGATATCATCTTCTACACCACTGGTCCCTCACCTACGGAGGCTGAATACAAGCTTCAGAGCACATTCACCTGTGTATTAAATTGGTTCCCTGATAGCCAGCTGAAAGTTAGCTCTAAAAACCATCTCCCCATGTCCTTTAGCACCTCAGAAAAACTAGCCAAAATCTCCCACCTCCCTTCCTTTTATACCCTTGACAGTTCCACTTTATAATCAGTCTGCTTCTATAAGTACTTGTGAGTTTGGCTAGACAGTCAGCTTGACTTGTTGATGCCCATTGACTATATTCACTCCAAACTCTGTCTAAAACTCAGTGCCATGAACAGGAATAAGGATGCTCTCTTCCTTGTGGGTTGCTGGGAGTTACTAACCAAAATGTTCCTCCCAGTGTTTGACTATGCAGATGTAGCCCGTGGCTCCATCCCAAGCCTCATTTCTCACAAAGTTAGACACCTTATTTAATGCTTTAATGCTGCATTGCTTCCAGTGCTCCCCCACATACTCACCACTGTACCCTCTACTCCTCCCTCTCTCTCCCCTCCTCCTTCCTCGAGTGCCGCCAGCTCCACACTCCACCCTTATTTCAAAATTTTGGTTTGGCTTCCTCCCCTCATATCTCACTGCTCTGCTCTCCCCTTCATCCCCCCCTCTTCTTTACCAGCTGTGCTCCGGAGACTCTCGTACCTTCTCTATTCCCCACCCTCACTCCTGTTTGGGGCAGGCTGCCTTCTCTTTCTGTTTCCCTTCCCTCTGGAACTCTCTTCCAAGCTCCACTTGGCTATCTCCATCACTGTACTGTCTAAAATGCACTCTTTCCTAATCCTTTTTCCTTGGTTGCTCCTGTCCCACTCTGCCTGACCTTGCTGTCCCTTTGCACACCCCTCACCATAATCTTTCTCTCTTCTCCCATTCCAACTCCACATTCTATGCAAACTTCTAATAATTCTGCTGATTTTTGTGAATATATCTCTTTCCATACCAACTTCTGTAAATGTTTTATCTTACTAATTATATATATATATATATATTTATATTTATAAATATTATGTAAATATTTAATCTTCCAACTTCCTGAAATGTAACACTCCCATACCACTCTTACCTGTTTGTGCATGTCTACCATTTTGTAGCATACTCCACAGTTACTGAATTAACTATGTGCTACTTGTAAAATGACTGTTTTACAGTATATATTTCTGCATGTCTAACTTTATTGTACTGAATTTTCTTCTCCACTTTTCTATCCCCCGGGTTGCACCTGGAAATGAGCCTCATCTCAGTGTGCTTCTCCTGGTTACCAAATTCAAAATAAATAAAATGAGAATCATTATATTTCAGTTTCAAAAATTGGCAAATCCTTACAATAATTTTGAAACAGAGTATTGTGTGAGAATATCATCTAAAAATGCTGTAGTGAATACCAATCAGGAGATTGATCAGTTATGTGTATGATGCATACATGTGCATAGAAAGAAAATGTGGTGTCTGCCACCCCGAGAACTCAAGGTACCTAGAAACATAGAATTTGACAGCAGATAAGGATTGCTTGGCCCACTCAATTTACCCATTTCCCTACCTGATGGATAAGCTGCAGATTCTAGTTAATCAACAGCATACTTCCTCCTGCCCCCCACTAGAATTGTTTTATGCCTGTCCCATGCATTCTTGAATTCTCCCACTGTTCCTGACTCCACAACCTCCTCAGGAAGGCTGTTCCATGCATCCACAACTCTCTCTGTGAAAAAATACTTTCTAACATTACCTCTGAGCTGTCCCCCCTTTATCTTCAAATTGTGCCCCCTTATTCTTCTTCTGAAAGATACTACCCTCTTGTACCTTGTTAATTCCCTTGAGATACTTGAATGTTTCTATCATGTTCCCCCTCTCCCTCCTTTCCTCAAGGGTATTCATATTAAGCTGCTTTAGTCTCTCCTTGTATGTTTTCTGGTGCAGATCTTGCACCATTTTGGTTGCCCTCCTCTGAACAGCCTCTACTCTGTCTATGTCTTTGTGGAGATGAGGTCTCCAGAATTGCAAACAGTACTCCAGATGGGGTCTCACTAACTGTCTGTAGAGAGGGATAACAACTTCCTGTTTTCTACTGGTGATGCCTCTCCCTATGCATCCCAGTATCCCCCCAGTCCTCCTTACTGTCTTCTCACATTGCTTGCCCACCTTTAGGTCATCTGATATAATTACTCCTAGGTCTCTTTTGATTTGTGTTGTTGTTATTAACTCACCCCCCATTGTGTACTCTTCCCCTGGGTTTTTGTTTCCCAGATGCATTACCTTGCACTTCTTTGCATTGAATCTGAGCTGCCACATATTTGACCATTCCTCCAACCTTGCCAAGTCCCTTTTCATTCTTTCCACCCCACCTTGTGTATCAACCCTGTTGCAGATCTTTGTGTCATCTGCAAAGAGGCATACCTTTCCTTCCAGGTGCTCTCCAATGTCACTTATAAAGATATTAAAGAGGACCGGTCCCAGTACTGAACCCTGTGGTACGCTTGCTTGAGTAGGGAAAGAACCCCCAAAATAACATGCTCACTCAGGGTTCGAGTTTTAACTTGAGGAAGTCTGGAATGCAATAACCCTTTCTGTAAGTCTAATTATGTCTTGTTTGTTGGCTGGCCACCCATTTTGTATAATTCCTTTGTCTTGTCTTATATTTTGTCATTTCTCCTTGTGCACTCCAGACCTTCTTCTTAATGAATAAATCGAACCTTAAAGGTTTGTGAGTCTAAATACATTATGTTTCTCAAACATTAATAGCCAAATGTCCTGTAAAGAAATGGTAAACGCTATGTATAGGTCTTGTTTTATACATAGTGTGTGGCTAAATCATATAAGAGCTACTGTGTGTCCTAGTATGGATTTGTTTTTTCGCTTAAGGGCAGAAATGTTTCAAGTAGAATTATATTTTGTTTTAAAGAAGCCCTTCCCGCTAGCTATTCCTCAGTATTAATGAGGCTGAAGAGTTACAAGAGAATTAGCGACTGAAATAGGAGTCTCGGCATTTATCGCCAATGCTCTCGGACTATCGCACTATCGCAAAGGAGTTCGAAACTGAAATGATTGTTCTGTACAAATAAACAAGCAAAGGTAACATACCCCCCATATATTAGCAGAATATGGACAGGAATAAAGGGTTTTGAAGGTGTTTTACTTCCACCTTAAACGCTGCAGTTTCAAGGGCTTCTTTCTGCTCCTGGGGTAGTGTTTATTAAGAGATGGCCGGCCGGATTCTCTCTACATTTATTCGACTCCAGGAGAGGCGGACCCTCTGTTTCCCTTCGTTGTAAATCAAAGTTGTTAAAAGGGAATTTCATGTTGTTATAAAAATTTTGTGAATTATGTTCTAATTTTAATACACTTTATAAATAAATAAAACTTTATAAAAGTTTAAATTACTCCCAGTTTTAATCAGCTAAAATCAGCGGAGGAGTTAATGCATCACATGACTGTAAATGGCTATAAAAACTGTCTGTTTAAAGGACCCAGTTAGTAAGACTAGGGGTGTCGAACTGGTAACACCCGGACTTGAGTTAGCTGTTTCTAGCTCTGGTACTCGAACCTATGATTTTGTAAATTTATTTTTCCTTTTGTCGTTTACAAGTACGCTGTAAAATAAATTTTCAGTTCTTTACTGCTAAAACTTGTCTGAGTGCCTTGTCTGTATCCCACACCAGCTCACACTGCTAATTACCCTCCTTTCTTCACTGTGGACTCAGTTTACTATTACCCTTTGCGTCCTCTTGTCCAGCCAGTTTTTTATCCAGGCTACCACCTTGGGACCCACTCCAAGGCTGGCTAACTTGTATATTAATCTTTTGTGTGAGACTGTGTTGAATGCCTTGCTAAAATCTAGGTAGGCCATATCCACAGCCCCTTCCTGGTCTACTACTTTGGTCACCCATTCAAAGAAATTTATTAGGTTCGTCTGACAATATTTATTCTAAACAAATAGTAAACAAAGAAAACATCATAGACAAAGTGGGTGCCTAACTAAGCAATAAGGCATCACAGGGAGTGGGTTATGGTGATGTAACAGCCCACCTTGGGCAAAGTCGAGTACTTCCACCACTGACAAGGACCATTAGCCCACTATAATGCACCCTCTGGAGTGCCTTATGGCTATTATAAAATGGTTTCTTTTTAGTTAATTGGATGCATTTTTTAAATATATTTTTGTTGAACTACTGTCAGCCAGGCTGTTATGCGGGAATAACGGGCCAGCTGAAATTACCTCTTGGCCAATCAGGAGCCAGTATTGTTCCTCCTGATTTCATAATGGTTATTAAGCACTTTTTGTGCCTGTAGCTTTTTTCCATGTTTGTTAATTGTTTAAAACAAATTTGCACCTTTCCTTCAGGAAATATCATGTGTTAAATTTCCTTTGTTTGCTTCAATGTTTGTTTCGACTGCACCCTTGGAACAGCTGCACATTTTCTTTCAATGTGTTATACCCATGAAGGAAAATGGAAAAGCTCTCTCTGTCCTTCCAAATCTGTTTTTTTATTCAATGACACCCTAGAGTCAATTATTATATAACACCAGGTAAGTTTAAAGTGTTGAATTGTTCAGTTGTTGGTGTGCAATAATCAGGTATATATTAGTACATCATAGAACATTTCTGTTGTAACACCTTAGGATAATTTCTAGCAAACGAACAATAATGTTGGCAAGACAAGCTTCACTAATAATTTGATGCTTTACTAAATACTCTGCACATTTTCTAGTTCCTGTTAATCAATGTAGATATGTAGATGATAGTACAAGGAACATGAATGATTAACCTTGAAATCTGCAGTAGATTTTTCATACTTTATAAATGGAAACTCCATCGGCCTAAGAAGATGCAGTATACAGTACAAGTGTAGTTATGTCTAGCACTATATGAGCCATCCAGAGGTATGAGAGGACTCTTACTATGCCATTTTGTTCTGCCCTCAGTTCTAACATACTAACATACTATTTGCCAGCAGATTAGGCCTTATGGTCTATCGAGTCTGCTCGAACCTAGATCCTTAGTTGGGTGCCGAGACCCTCCCATCCCTTGTGCTCCAGAAACCCCTATCATCCATCCCCCCCGGCCGGGACAGGCCATCATCTGATACATCCACTTTCTGTGTCTGTCCCACCCTCTTAAAGCCCTCCACTGTGGATCTCTGAACCAGCTCACCAGGCAGAGCATTCCAAGGGTCCACCACCCTCTTAGTGAAAAACCTCCTCCTCTTTTCGCCTCATCCTTCCACCTTCCAACTTCAAACCATGCCCTCTGGTGATGCCTCCCGCTTTAGTCTAAAGATCCTCCATGTTTACCCTATTTATTCCCTTGAGGTACTTGAAGACCTCAATCATGTCCCCTGTCTCTCCTCTCCTCCAATGAAAACAGGCAGAGCTCCTCAAGTCTGTCCTTGTAAGTCAAATCCCTAGCCCTCATGATCATCTTTGTTGCCCTCCTCTGTACCCCTCCAGGAGCTGTATGTCCTCTTCAAGTGTGGTCTCCAGTACTGTACACAGTACTCAAGGTGTGGTCTAACCAGTCCATTGTACAGCGCAGAATCACTTCCTTGCTCCTAGAGGTGATCCCTCACGATGCATCCCAACATCCTGTTTGCCTTGCTAGCTGCTCTCCTGCATTGCTCAGAGTTATTCATACATGTATCCACCATGATCCCTAGGTCTTTTCCCTGTTGAAGCTTCCAGCCCCTCCCAGGGTGTACCTGTGTTTAGGTTCCTCGACCAAGATGCAACACCTTGCACTTGGTGATATTGAAATTTAATTTCCATTTGTGAGCCCAGCTTCCAGGGTGTCCAGGTCCTTTGCAGGGCCAACCTCCCTCTTCTCCCTCAACTACTGCTCCCATCTTGGAGTCATCCGCAAAGAGACTCATTTCACACCCTATACCATGCCTGATGTCCGATATGTATGCATTAAACAGGATTGGACCCAGGACCTAGCCCTGTGGTACCCACTACCAACCTCTGTAGGGTTCAGAGCTCCCCACAGACCACTACTCTCTGAGCGCCCAGCTATCCAGTTTTCAATCCATCTGACCATCAAAGGGCCTACTCCTAACCCCATCAGTTTCTCCACCAGACCATTGTGGGGACAGAGTCAAATGCCTTGCTGAAGTCCAAGAATAATACATCCACAGGCTTACCCTGTCCAGTTCTGATGTTACCCATTCATAGAACTCCACAAGGTTGGTTTGACATGATCTTCCTGGCAAAAACCCATGCTGCCGACTATCCAGACCTCCCACCTCTTCCAAGTAAACCCCCAATTGTTCCTTTAGTATACTCTCCATTAATTTTCCCACCACCGAGGTTAAACTGATGGGTCTATAGTTACCTGGTACTTCCCTTGACCCCCTTTTATGGATTGGTACCACATGTGCCTCTCACCAATCCCTAGGTACCGTCCCTGTCTCAAGTGACCTGCTGAAAAGCTCCGCCAGGGGTGCAGCCAGTATGTCCGCCAATTCCCATAGTACTCTCGGATGAATGCCATCCGGCCCAGGAGATTTGTCTTTCTTTAGGGCCTTGAGGGCAAACCACACCCTTTTGGCGGGGATGGCATCATCCGTCCCCTCCACCTTACTGGTCTTTTTATCCTTATCCAGATGTGACACCCCTGGGGTACCTTTCCTCCCTTTGCTCCATTTCTGTTGCTCCTGATCCCACTCCTGCCGCTTCTATCCCCTTTGTGCCTTGCTTTGTAGATATCCCATCGCCTCCCTAGTGAACACAGAGGCAAAGTACTTGTTAAATACCTCTGCCTGGTCCTCGCCTCTTCCACCCACCCTCCTTCTGATCTCAATCTGCTGAGATGGCCCTTAGTTTTTCTTCGCTCCCCAATGTACCGGAAGAACCCCTTTTCCCCTCCATGTATCCCCTGTGCCAGCCGTTGCTCTTTACTGGACTTTGCTCCCCTCACCATACGGGTGACTTTTCTAGATGCAAGCTGGTACATTTCCTTATCCCTATCCCCTCTTGTTGTTTTATATTTTTTGTAAGCCGCCTTCTTTTCTCTGACTGCTACCTGGACCTCACTGGACCACCTGCATGGTTTATGTGACCTTGCTCCCTTACGTTTCAACTCAGCGCAGATCCTGACTGCCTCATGAAGTCCTCGCTTTATGACCTCCCATCTCCTTTCCACACTTGTCGTTGAGGTAATCCCCTTCAAGTGATCCTTGAGAATATTTCCCATGCCCATAAAGTCTGCCCCCCTGAAGTCCACTGCCAGTGTCCTAGATCTCACCCCACTCCCCCAATGCTTATTTGAAACCAGACAGTATTGTGGTCACTCCCAGTCAGGGGGTCCTGTACAACCATGTCCCTTACCAGATCCCCATCTGCCAGAACCACATCCAGGACATGCCCCTCCCTTGTGGGCTCCATCACATGCTGTGTTAAGAACACATCCTGGAAGCCATCCAGCAGCCTCTGCTCCTTGGCCACCTTAGAGGACATGGTTCCCCAGTTTGTACCTGGCATATTAAGGTCCCCCATCAACACCACTCCTTCCCCTTTTGGACCACACTGGGCAATGATGTTGTCCAGCAAACCATCCTCTAGAACATCACTCATCCCGGGGGGCCTATATGCTACTCCCAGCTTGACCTTATCTCCTGCTGGGGATCGTAAGGTGACCCATAAGGCCTCCACGTTTCCCTCTGCCTCTTCTACCATAGCAATTTCTATGTCATCTCTAATGAACATAGCCACTCCACCCCCTCTGCCCTCCTTTCTATCCTTCCTAAGCATAGTATACCCGCACATTTAGGTCCCAGTCATGGTTTTTTGTTGCCCACGCTTCGTGACTGCCGCCACATCCACCCCCCTTGAATAGCATGGCCTGAACTCTGGCAACTTGTTTCCCAAGCTCCTGGCATTTACTAACACTAACCCCCACCCCTTATCCCTGATCCTCCTTGTCGAACCCCACCCAGATTCCTTATACTTCCATCCTCCCCCTGAAACCTCCACCTCCAGTCTGTTTCCCCCCCCCCTTGGGCTTGAAGGCTACTCCCTCATCTGGAGGGAGGGCTCTGGTCAGCCCCTCCTTATCCCTTCCCCTACAAGTTTAAACCCCACCTTTCTTGTATGTAGTCAGCCATCCCTGTTTAAGGACTTCTTCCTAATGGGGCAAGATGAAACCTGTCCTTGGCATATAGTCCCTTATCCTCCCAAACTCCATTCCAGTTCCCTAACACCCCCAACCCATTTTCTTCACCCCACTTCCTGAGCCAGTCATTAACCTCTGTGAGCTTCATTTTTTTCTCCACTGAGGCCTTTGGTACTGGCAATATCTCCGAAAAGGAAATGTTGCATCCATTATCCCGACAGACTCTGGCAAGTTCTTGGAACCTTGCTTGGATTTCCAAAATGCCATTTCCCTCTAGATCATTAGTTCCCAAATGCACCAGGAAATCCGGTTTCCCTCCACAATCCCTAACCATTTCATACACCATGAACTTTGCTCTGTGCACTGTCAGCCCAGAGATACTTACTACCTTCACCTGGCTATGGCATCCACCCCCCTGTCCCTCCCAACGGATACCCTTAATCATCGAAGTCTCCCAGTAACAGAACCTTAACACCGCCATCATCCTTATGGTTACCTCCACTATGCCCTCTCAGCCCCTCCCCACTTTATTCATGATCGCATTTCATGGGAGTCTTCCTGCCTTATTTGAGACCCCTTGTCACCCTCCCCTTTCTGCCTCCCTTGCTATTTTGCCCACTTAACTCAAACCCCCTCTGAATAGGTGCCCCTTTAACCCTCTCTTATCTGAACCATTTAGCCTGGCCCTGATGTTTTCCCCTTCCCCCGCACCACCATCCCCCCCTTGTAATAGTACCCCTGTCTCCAGAGGCTCTCTGTGGGTCCCCTTTAGCTAGTTCTAGGCTTCACTTACCATACTTTTCATGGTATTCATTTATTTATTTCTAAAGTTTCACAAAGAAGGACATACTGAGCTGGTAACGGCTCATTTCCATATGAGTCGAGGGGGCCATGAATAAGAAGTACAGTAGAACAGTATTTACATAGCAGGTAAAAGCATAACTAAGCCTCAAATGACAAGGCAAGGCAAATTTTATTTCTAGAGTGCCTAATCCCTGAGGCTCTGGGCGTCTTACATAAAAACAATACAAAGCTCTATAAAAAAATATATAAACATACTAATTAAAAATGATTAAATCTCAGAATATATAAAACTACAGGTAGTCAGTGCAGGCCAGCCATCTTCACTATGGAAGGTCAGGCAAAACAGGAAAATAAACATAATATAACAAGCAACAAGGAAGGCGTTTAGGCAAAATACTGTATGTACATTGACATGGATAGAGCAGGATGCAGCCCGAGGACAATTGGAAAGGCTTTGCCTGGAGTTCAGTGGCCAAGCAGCCAGCCACTCCCACTTTTCTCTCAGCCTCATTGTGAAGCATTTTTTCTTTGCAGCCAAAGGCTCTGTCGGTTTGTCCTCTGAGCTGCTTGGACCTCCCTGGCTGGCTAGTGCCTGCCCCTCCCCCCTTTTTCTACTCTTGCTTGTCCCTTCTGGGCTTCTGTGTTTATTTTCCTGCTTCTGGTTTGTATTTTGCCTTTGGCTGTGTATGCTTTCTTCCTTTTTATTTGGGGGGGGGCTTTGTTTCTAAGCTCCTAGCATACTGCTACTCAGAGCTCCTACTACTGCTTTCAGTACCTACAACTGTAGCCACTGCTACTGTTTACTTTAATTACTATTGTACCCAGTGCTTTTGTTTTTACGCTGTGCTCACCACACTCAAACTACTGCAATGCAGTGCAATCATTATCTGTGTGTTTCAGCTCAGCCATAGCTGCTCCATGTTACATACTCAATTCTTGTCACCTGACACAGTTTACTCTGACCCTAGCTGTGCTGCTCATTCCTGCTCTCATTCTTCTTGCAGCTTCATTGCACTGCCTGGCTACACCTGCTTTCCAGCATTGTCTCCCTGTTTTATTGCAGTTACAACTCTGAGGTCAGCCAACTAAGTTCCTGCTGAGGCTGTTAATATAGCTTTGATATTAAAATTGCCTAGCCACCAAAAAATCCTCAGAGTATTTGTCACCTTGATTTGTCTATTCATGTCTGGCTGGCTTGCCCCCAATTCAGTGCTGTTAATGCTATACAGTATGTTATGCAGACCTCTGTGCAGGTCCACCTATCACTACTACTGCTTACTGACCTACGTGCAGGTCCACACTTGCTTATGCAACCATTGCTCCTTGCTTAAGCAAACCATTGCTTCATGCCTACTGCCATCCCTCAGCTTCAGCCTCTGGAATTCTGCTGCACTTAATCTTCATTCTACCTTGCAAGGTCTCAGCACTCAATGCTCAGTATGATCTCAGCATGCCGTGCTCATTCAGCTCACCAGCTTTTCAGCTCTCAATCAATTTCTGGAGCATGCCAGCCATTCTATTCTGGCACAGGGTTCCTGCAGCCGGCAGTCTTGCTCTGCATTTAGTCCAAGTCTTGAGCGTGTCCAGCTTGGGGTGGGATCCTTCTCACCTGGACCATAGCTGGGAATGTTCTCACCCCGGGCTTGGCTTTAGCTGCCTGCTACATGACAGTAGCTCCTGGTGTAGAATTTAAGACTAGCGGTGAAGAGTGGAAAAAGTTACCTCCTTTGGCGCTAGTGTTCCACTATAATGGTTAGCTATGGACTTCAGTGGTTTCCCTAGTGAGGCACCTTCACTGCACTCTCCCTATGACTGCCTCTGGTTCACCTGGTTTGATTTAGGGTGGGTAGGCCAGGTGAGTGCCTCAGCAGTTGTTGCTCTCCTCCTGTGCCTTGGATGCACGTATTGTTGCAGAGTTTTCTCACAGCCTCCCATGGTGTTCTCGCTAGAGGGTTTGAGTGAGAGCCTTCCTCCAAATTGGAATATTTTCCACCTCCCTTTAATTGGGTTTTCCAAAATGCAGCTGCAGAGCCATCACTAACTAAACTATTCCAAGCCTGGAGGGAAGGTGATATAGGCCTTGGATCCCCAGAGATGTCCTCCTCATAGGGTTTTTTTCTCTCCTCTGTTGCCTCAGGTCTAACACTTAGCATATTATTTCTCCTAGTTTCTTTAGGTAGGTTCCGCTGTTGGATGGAGGTGGAGTATATCCTGCCATTCCCTCTCTCTTTAGGGGATCCCCTAATCTCAATGCAAACCATCAGTATTACTGTATGCTACACAAGCCTGGGTATTCATTACATTATCAAACTGAACATCTCATTGCATTATCAAACTGCCTGTGCTTCTCCACTACTACGTTACAGTTACTACTCCTATGTCACAGTTACTGCTTGCTCATATGCTTCATGTTGCCTCCTTTTTGGGATTATACTACATTTCTTTTGGGGATTCCCAAGGTACCTTTAGCCACAGGAATCGTCCCTTGGCACCTCTAGGGGTGGAACCCTCTCTGAGGGTTCCTTGCCTTCATACCCCTATAGAGTGGTAATTCCTCTGGAATAGAGAGTGCAGACAGCCAAAACCAAACTAACACAGTTGCACAAGCATAACACTATACTGGCTGCATAGGTCAGTGAACTGGAAAGGCTTTGTCTGGAGTTCAGTGGCCAAGCAGACAGCCACTCCCACTTCCTGAGCTATATAAGCAGTTCCTCTCAGCCTCATTGTGAAGCATTTTTTCTTTGCCCCACCATCCTCCCCCTCTCCAGTAGCAGCACTCTCTCCTTAGGGGGATTCATAAGGTACCTTAGCCACAGGAATCATCCCATGGCACCTCTAGGGGTGAAACCCTCTACAAGTGTTCCTTGCCTTTGTATCCCTACAGGGTGGTAATTCCTCTGGAATAGAGAGTGCGAATGGCCAAAACCAAACTAACACAGTTGCATAAGCATAACACTATACTGGCTGCGTAGGTCAGTGAACAAGAGGATGCAAATTAAATGCAAAGTGCAGATAATGCAGGCAGGTGGTAGTGAAGTGACCAGTAGGTATTCAAGAAGAGTCTATTTGAAGAGGTGGAGAAACGGTGGTTGGCAGCAGGAGCTAGGCTGAGGAATTAGAAATTAGAAGGGGGTAGGAAACAAGGGGTAGGAGAAGTGGAGGAAATGGAAAGAAGGGAAGGAGCTACAGTGGGGAGTCAGTTGCAATTGCAGGAGTCAGAAGAGAAACTGAGGAGAAGGGAGGAGAGAAAGTGGAGGGAAGAGGCAGAGTAGATGAAGAGGGGGAGAGAATTCCATAGTTTAGGGATGTGGTAGGAAAAGGCAGCCTGACCAGATGAGGATGATCTAGAAGGGAGTGCTAGGGAGTGGAAGCCAGAGTTATGAAGGGTGTAGTGAGAAGGGGGGGATGAGAAAGGTGAGATAAGAGGGGGGAGAGATCCAAGACATAATTAAGTCATAAAGGAGGTACAATGAAAGAGGTGCCTGGCTTCATGGGAGGAAAAGGAGAGGGAGGTATAAAGGGAGAAGTGATGGGTGTGGGGCAGG
Source organism: Neoceratodus forsteri (assembly GCA_016271365.2). NCBI lineage: Eukaryota > Metazoa > Chordata > Ceratodontiformes > Ceratodontidae > Neoceratodus > Neoceratodus forsteri. Next base: position 1,157,417,154 of record CM057456.1, on the reverse strand, counting down.
CAGTCCAAAGCAAAGCAACAGAAGGAGTGGAAGAGGGAATCCAGTCTAGTCAGGGTGGACTTAGGAGCAGCACTGTAGACAATGTCTCCATAGTCAAAGATGAGGAGAATCATTTGCTGGACAATGGCTCTACAAGCTGTCAGGGGGATGCAATCACAGTTCTTCTATAATGCACCTAGTTTAGGGTCTGTTTTTATGTGGATGGCATCCACATGCCCAGAAAAGTCAGCATGTCAATCTAGCCAGACCCCATAGTACTTAATAGTGGGAACATCATCAGTCATGGTCCCATCAAGGATATGGAAGGAGGGGATATGTTTCCATGTATCAGGGACAGAGGCTAGGGAGAAGGAGAGGAGAGTGGTACAACAATAGCTGAGACATATTGATGGATATGTTTAGGGTCAAACCCATCAGGGCTCCTGCCCTTGAGAGATCCTAGGACTAAAAGGGACTTGAGAATGCCAGCATAAAATATAGGAGAGAATGAGAAAGGGGGGCAGGGAGGGTAGATGGGGAGGGGAGGGCTGGGATGGATGGAGAAGAGAAGAGAGGAGGCACAGGTGGTGAAGAAAGTGTTGAACTCAGAGGCAACGGGGGTCAGAAATGGTAACATCACTTGTTTTGAGGATGGAGCAGAGGACTGGATTGGGGGAGAGGAGTGCATGGATGACCTTCCAGAACTTGGAGGGATTGTTAATGTTAGTCTGGAAGGTGGAGGCAAAGTACTCCACCTTGGCAAGCCTAGTGGCTTTGATACAGGCATTGCGAAGAGCATGGTACTATAGAAAATCAGCAGGGGAGCCAGAGGACTTGTGAGCCTTCTAGGCAAGATCCCTAAGCACACAGGCAGGCCAGCAATTTTGCAGAGATCCAAGAAAGGTGGGAACCACAGACACTGTTTTTTCTGAGGAAAGTGTGCAGGTCCCAGATAGTCTGAAATTTGGACATAAAACAGTTTAGAGCAGGATCAATGGAGCTGGCAGAGGAGACTGACAACCAATCAGCAGCTGCCAAGTCCACGTAGAGGAAGGATAGGTCCAGTGATTGGAAGGACCAGATCAGGAGGAGCTTGGGTGGGACCTTGGGACAATGTAATTCATGGACACAGTAGACAATATGTTGGTCACTGAGGGTATCCAGAAGAGACAGCAGCAATAATCCAGATGGGGTGGGAGGCAAGAACTCAGTCCAGTAGGGTGTGATTGAGGCATTTATGGTTGTGGTGGGTACGGTCAGAGATTAGTTGAGAAAGATTAAGGGATTTAATGTTTTGGCAGAATCTGGAATGAAAAGGGGAGTGCCAATTTAAATGGAAGTTCCAAGAAGTAGTAATTCACCTGTTGAGGCATGGGTAGAGATATTAGTGAGGAGGTCAGTGACAGAAGAGGGGGAGAGGGCTGAGCAACAATAGATGCCAGCCATGAAGATGGGGACAGAGAAAGGGAGTGAGAGTTTGAGGAGTAAAAGTTTGTAGGCAGATTGGGAAGAAATAGAGAGTATAGGGGTGAACTAGATGGCAGAGGAGAGGTAAATAGCAACACCACTACTGCAACTTTCATGATCCTGGTGGGAAATGGAGTACCTAGGTATGGTGACAGCAGTATCAGGAATCTTGGGGGAAAGGCAAGAGTCTGAGATAAATAACATGTCAGGGTAGAGGTTAACCATGAGCGGTTGTATCAGGTCTAACTTATGGAGCTGGTTTCTGACATTGAGGTCTGCCACTCTCAACCCTTTTGGGAGGCATGTGGGAGAGGAGTGAGCATGGCCAGGAGTGGGCTTAATGTCACCTGCAACCAATAGCAGCATTGAAATCAGGGGCTTAACTGGGGTAGGGGAGCATCTTCGTGGCAGTTGTGAGGGAGAGTAGGGATGAGTGGGGGGAAGGGGCAGGCGGGAAGCCAGAATCTGAGAGATTCAAGATGGAGGCAGGAGGAAAGGAGGAAGGGAGGAGTGAGAGACCAGGAAGACATTTGGCATAGAGGAGAAAAGGAAGGCAAGAGGAGGGGAGGATGGGAGGAGGGGAGGATAGAGAAGAAGGGGGGTGAAGAGAGAAGGCATGTACAAGGGAGGAAAGCAAAGGTAATCAGGAGGGGAAGGAGCAAGAGGGTAATAAGGAAAATATTTTATGGACAGAAAGCCAAGAGGTCAGGGGAAGTTGGAAGTAGGAGAGAGGGGAGAGAGCTTACACAGTGGAGGCGCGGGGTAGAAAATACACTACAGGAGCAGTAGTGATGGAGCAAGATGAGGGAGTAAGACTTATCTGGAAAAGGAGCAGAACAAGGAGAAAAGGAGCACGGTTGAACTGAGAGAGGAGCAGAAGAAGGATACACAGCAGAAAGAGTAAGGAGGAGCTAGTGGAGGAAGAGAACCAGCAAGGCAGGGATGGGAGTCAGAAGTTGAGTAGTACAGTGATATAGAGGAAGGGGGGGGTCTTATAAAATGAGTTTGTGCTGTAGGCAGCAAAGTAAGGAGAAAAGGGGGGAAGATTGAGAGAGCAGCACGAGAGGAAGTGAGTGGGTAGAAATTGGGTGCACAAAGAAAGGGGGACGCTAAATAGGGTGTTTGGGTGCTAGACAGGAAATTGGGAGGACAGAAGGAAGTGTCGAGGCCATGAGAGTGTAGTATGGGTAGGACATGGGAGCAGCACAGAAATGCAAAGAGAGGGATTCTGAATAAGGAGTTGTGCACAAATGGTTTGAGGTTGCGATGAAATAGCGATAGTGATTCATTGGTAGTACACAATTACATAAGCAATACAGTACTAAGTAGGCAAAGCAACTAGCAATGATGACTAAGCTGAAACCACAGTTAAGTTAGGCATTAATGATATGAAGCAGTAGAATGACAATACATAGGCAGTAAAGAATATAAGAATCAACAAATTGCAGTCAGGCAAAAATGAATTATGGTTACAAATCAAGGTAAGCAGCAATGAAAATAGATAGCACACATTTGATAAGGCTATAGGATGCAAAGTGGATGAGGCACACTATACAATGAAGAAAGTGGTGTATAATGGATTATGACAAAACTATGCTATATGCAATAGCAATATAATAGCCTAGAGGAAGCAGACAAGCAGAAACAGAGGGGGACCTGAGTGATGATACTCTGAGACTGAGGCTGGTTATCAGTACACAGTTAGAGGCACATCAAATTAATTCTGCAGAGCTATTCACAAAGGGTGGGCCATACAAATCACACAGGGCTGAAAGGTAGGAGGCAGGTAACAGAAATGCGAGCTGGCTGTACACCTACTCAGATTTTACTGATGGCATTACACATAGCATTTTTATTTAAAGGAAAACTGGAATTAGGACACTCACTGACACTTGCAGGATTGGACTTAGAGTCTCCTGACGTCCTGGCATCTCCCCTCTGGTGACTCCCCTCAAGGACTTCCACTCCTGCTGTACCACTCATGTTGGGACCACTCAGGCAAGGGGTTGAAAGAGTCACTGAAGCAGCATTTTACTCCTGCCCCCATGAGGTATTGCGGTGACAGATTGGCTGATGTTACCAGAAGCAGCTCTTGCTGATTAACCCCCATTCATGGTGCAGAGAAGCCTCTGGAAGCTTGGGCTCATGACCCCTGTAAATGTCCAAATGGCAGCCGCTAGCCACTTAACAAGTAGGACTCTGACTGAGCCAAAAGTCCACCTCTGCACCCATAATTACTGAAGCGGCATTTGTGATCCTGCCCCCAATCATGTGCTGCAGTTATGGATTGGCAGGTATTATGAGAAGCAGCCCTTGCTGCCTAACACCTGTTCAAATTGTAGGTCAGTGCAGGGGAGAACCTGGAAGCTTGGGCTCACGACCCCTGTGAGTGTTCAAATGGCGGTGCTAGCCATGTGGCAAGTAGGGCTCCATCTGAGCCAAAAGTCTACCTCAGCACACAGAATCACTGGAGCAGCATTGTACTCTGGTCCCCAATCAGGCACTGTGGCCATGGGTTGGCCGGTGTTATGAGAAGCAGCCCCTATTGCTTAACCCAAATTAAAATTGTAGGTGATTGCACGGGAGCATCTGGAAGCTTGGACTCATGACCCATGTGAGTGCCCAAATGGCTGTTGCTAGCCATGTGGCAAGTAGAGCTCCATATCATGCTATCAAGATATTTTGATGTAGTGGATGTTTACACACAAGGCAAAACTTATAAAGAACTTACAAGTACCAAAATATTCTAAACCAATATGTTACAGTGTTTATGTTTAGTCTTTATGCTTTCTTAGTTTTTGGCTTCTTCCCACTATAAGTGACATAACTATTTTGCATTAACAGGTACTTATTCTGCTGTCTGTCTCCAAAACATCCCACCATTCCCAACTAACCACAATATTTGGACTTCAGACATCACATGCTGTTGTCACGGTCAGCACTATGATGCCATAAGTGCCCTGAAATTGAACTAGTCTTAAAGGGACACTGTCAACCCATTTTTCACCATATTACTTCTAGTTGAAACCCCATATATTATGATTTCTTACCCTCTCTAAAATTCACTGATGTTGCTGTTTCTTTTGTCTTTCTCCTTGTTTAGTAGAAATGAAATGTATGGCAATGTATATTTATAAACAACCTTGTTTAGTTTACAATCCTGAATCTGTTCTTGCTACATGCTTCTTGAGCATTAGAAACACACCCAAACAGTAAAGTCACTCATAAGGCAGTAGCCTCCTAAACTCCCACTACATCATGAGGGGCTACACTGTGTTGTGGGTGTTCCCAAGTCCAGGAAAGATGCATTTGGATTGATCAAGCAATGTAAACAAACCTGTTTTGGTGTGGTAACACCAGTATGTTGAGCAGTCTGTTTTTCACTTTTTTAAAGAAAATGAGAGTCAGAATGAACTACCAGCTGCATCAACAATATTTACATAATGTTGGCAATGATAAAATGTGTTTCTTAAACTAGTGACGCTTTGAGCCCTAAGGGGGTTAACAGTGTCCCTTTAATGTAAGCTTTGTATACAGAGTTCATGGATACTGAATGTTGATAAAAATATAGGACAAAGCCTGTTAAAAACAAGTGATTTAAAAAAAAAAACATTATGCAGTAAACTGTAAGACCTGAAAAGGACATGTTTATGGCATTTTAATATATGGATATCAGATTTATTATGCTACTAAAGCATACAATTTTTTATTTTCTGTGATACTATCACTCCTGAAGTGATAATACCACACTTTGAGAGTGGTAATACTACCATTCACGTCCCATAATAGTATCATTCAGGACCTGCACAATAGTTTTACCAGCCAGGTTCAACAGCGCAAGCCCCCAACTCCCCAAATCAGTAACCCTTTTGAACGGTCAATCAGCCATTGATGCTCACAATGAAGTTAATGATTGGCCGCTCTCTGTCTGTGTGTGGTCAAAACGGTTTTGAAAACATGGCGGTCATCTCCCACTTAACAAGAGCGCATAGTGTCCATGGTACTTCCACTTTTTTTTAATTTTAAAAGGACTTATCTGGCTGATCCTGTGCTCCCCCCACAAAAAGAAAAAAAGGTAGGCCTAAAAAACAGTTTTTTTTACTGCCGTGTGAGTGTGAGCAAGCAGAGCAGAAACAGATGGAGTGAGGCAGTGTCCTGTGCAGACAAGGAAGAAACAGACTGAGCGAGGCAGTGCAGTGGTTGGCCACGACTGACACAATCCTTCATGGCAGCAGCTGACTGCCCACTTTGGATCCACATATTAAAAAAATAATGGATAGTTTACAGTGTTACCGGTCAGAATACCACCTCGAGGTTCAGGACATGTAGGAACCTCTCAAGCTTTGTTCTCGAGGTTCTTACATGTCCTGAACCTCTTGATAGTATTACTGATCAGTAATACACTCTAAACTAGCCATTATTCTCTTTTTATATCAAAGAGGATGGCTCATTTTTGTGACTTAAGCAGCTATTTAAAAAATATCCATTTAAAATAATATTGGTGGTAGTTCACTGTTTAAGCATGGTATTTTGATTTTTTGTCCATCTTACACTGAGGCAAAAAAAAGGGTTGAGAATATACTGCTCTCTCCCATTTATTACATATAGAATGGATAACAGTGTTACTGTTTATAGAATTTTGCTAAATATGTCTTTTTTTCCTTTTTTTCTTTTGCAGAATGTATTTGTAGACAAACCAGCTCTCCCTGAGTACAAAGTTTCTGAAGCAAAAAAGTCAAAATGTATACTGTTACATTATAGCACTTTCAAAGCTGGCTGGGACTGGCTTATATTATTAGCAACGTTCTATGTTGCAGTGACGGTACCATATAATGTTTGTTTCATTGGAAATGATGATGTGACAAGAAGCACAACTGTCAGTGATATTGCAGTGGAAATTCTTTTTATTATAGGTAAGATGCACCTCTATCTATTTTACTACTACCTGTGTGTACTGTATATAAGACACAGAATGATGCATTTGGTACTCTCATGTTCTTAAAATTAGACAATTTGTTCATTATTACATCTAAACCTAAGCTATGGCAAGTAAATCAAAATCAGTTATTTTCCCAAAACGTAAGGTATGAGTCCCTCACTTAGTTAAAAAGAAGACACTGCTTGGTGTGTGCTGTTAGCCAACAAAACACAGAACCAACAAAATATTTTTTGTTCGGCAGAGATACGCAGAACTCTGTTAACCTAAACTATTTTATGACCTAATAAAGGTATTGTCTCTGCTAAGCAAAACTATTTATTTTTTATCTGTAATAATTAGAAATAGTCATTGGCATAGTACTCTGTTTAATTAATTTAAATTTTTAAGTTCTAAATACTGTATGAACAAGAATACCACATACAAATTAATGTGGGTAATTGTAACAACGTGCATTGACATTTTCTTGAAAGCTTATAAAAACCTTTAATAAAATGAGATTTACAGTTTGCTTTCAAGAAATGTTACCTCTTGCTGTTTTAGTGACATGATTCAAACAGGCACTGCTTAGTAAGAGCAATGTAAATGGTAAACTGACAGATATGTTAAAGTAACTGATGGAGATATTTTGGAATGTGTTGGAATTTGCAGACGAAGCACAAAATCTCCACTGAAAGAAAATCACAAACCTTCACATTTTATACAAAACTTCATACTTGTAAATCATTGCTTCTAGTGAAGTATAACAATTATAACTACAACAAAGAAATAGCTGATGTACTCTAGGTTCATACTATATATACTTCAAGGATCCTAATTCATTCTGAGACGGTCTTATAGAAATCAATAGTGTTGAACTTGGTCTGATTTCTAAAGCAGCACCACAGCTTTAAACTGTTACTGTAAAATATTTCATACAGTGAATCTTCCAGTCTCTTTGCCTACACAATAATCCAATTCTACCTGTATTTAAATATTAGATAACACATTTTAAATAGAATTTTCTCAAACAAATAGTTGAAAACTGCCATGTTCTGCTGTTTGTATTCTGCTTCACTATCATCTGGTTGAAATTATTTCCTACACAGTCAATGCAGTGGTCACATTAAGTTATTCTATTCAGATGTGCCAGCAGCCATGCACCATCTTAATCGGCTGAAAATGATGTAGTGGGCATTAAAAACTCATATGATTAGAATGATAAAGGAGAAATATTTTGCACTGCTGAGGAAGCACTTTGGACAGAAAATTCAGCAAGTGTGATAATAAATAAGTTGCACTGGCACTTTAAACACGCTTTTCTTTTCACAAATAGTATGCAGTCATGTTTAACTAAATCTAGTAGCTATGCAAAATGTGAGAAGTAATTATATTTGTGTTTAAAATAAGTACAAAAGATGGCCCAATTCAGACTGTAGTGCGATAGAACAGATAAATATGAGAGTGGGTCAAAAAGTTCATTCCACTGCTTTTGAATACATAGCACATTTCACATTTTGAACACAATATTTGAAAAGAACTGTTAATAAACAGGTCTTCACTATTCACCTTGTTTACACTACTCAGAAACTTATACATCCCTATCATGTTCCACTTATTGTGTCTGGCCTTCCATGAGTACTGTACATGTTTAGCACCACCAGATGTTCCTCATAGGATCTGCTTTGTTGGTTCTGGATCATTTTAGTGACCCTCCTCTGTGCTGACTTCCACCAGTCTATGTCTCTTCTCAGGTGAGGGCCTCAGAACTGGGTAAAGTATTTTAGGTGAGGACTCATCAGGGAGCTGTATAGGGGCAATATCAATTTGCTATTAAAATCCATCCAGGTACAACCCGGCATCCTCATTGCCTTAGTGTATGCCTTATTACTCTGACTGCTTTACTTTAGGGAGTCACTGATGATGAACCCCAGATCAATCTCTTCTGTCATGGCCTGTCTGATCCCTCCCATCAACTACTCAGTGCATGAGTTCCTTTCCCTATGTGCATTAATTTGTACTTCTTGGTATTGAAGATCAAATGACAGATCTTTGACCACCTTTCCAGCTTCTCTAGTTCCTTCTAAAGTTCCCTCACCTCTTCCTCATTCTTTACTCTGTCACATAGCTTTGTGCCATAAGCAAAAAGACACATCTTGACCTAGATACCCTCTCCTGTGTCACTAAAGAAAATATTGGATAGGAAAGGTCCCAGAACCAATCACAGTAGCATCCTGCTCATGGCTCTGTCCAACAATTTACTTCCATCCTCTGTTGCCTCCCCTCAGCCAGTCCCCCCCCATCTTACTAACTCCTTCTCTACTGCTATGTCCTCTAATATTTTTTCAGCAGACTTCTGTGTGTCATCAAATTGGAAGATTTATTAATGTCAAAGTAGAGCAACTCTACTGCCTGCCCTTTAACTACCACCTTTGTGACCCCATCAAAAATCAGTATGAAGTTGGCCTGGCATAAGCTCCCTGACACAAACCCATGCTGCTTGTTGTTATCTGACAAGGCCACTAGATCTTCCTTAACTATGATCTCCATTAGCTTACCTACAATAGAATTAAGACTGACTGGCCTGTTGTTGCCCGGATCCTCCCTTGCCCTCCTCCTGCATTTTCTCATAATGCATGTACTGTGCATATGCCTTTTATTCACCCTTACTACACTATTTGTATAGTAAGGCATGAAAGTCACTATTTTTACTAGGAAAAGCAGATGCTCTTTTTTGTGGGAGTAGACTCAAGATCACATTTATGAATCTGCAGGCAAATAAATTATAATGCAGTTGGAACTGCTTGGCTGATGATGTGTCTATGTGTATGTGTTTATGTTTATATGTTGAAGCTTGTATGTATACTTTAGTTTATCAGTACGTATAGTGAGTCAAAGAGGGTCAGATGACTTGGATAATATCCCCAGTTCAAACAAACCTTATAATGTAATGCCACCAATTCAGAAACTGTGAGTCAAGTGAAAGATTTTATGTTGCAGGATGACATCATTAAAATTCATGAGTCATCTCACTTCTTGATTGTTTCAAGAGCATTACTGTGTATCATACAGCTTCAGAGGTACTGTACTTGGCATGCCACAGGTGGTTACCAGGTGATACCAAGAATATTTCCTCTAGAAGAATTTTCACATGACTCACAGTGTTCAAGCTACCATTCTGGAGATAAGAATAGAACAGCTAACCAATCCCCTTCATTCACCAGATCTGACTCCCTGTGTCTTCTGGCTATCTCCAACTCTAAAAGATCTGTATGTGGAAAGACCTACAGCAACAACTCTTCCCTAGGTTCAGCTATAAACCAGTGCATTAAACACTTAATCCCAAAGGCTTCAGAAACTTGCCAGAACATTAGCAAAAGTATATTGACAAGAAGGGTGACTAGATAAGACTTTCAGTATATACCTAGGGAACTAATATTTTGACACCTCTAAGCAGTGCCATGAACATTTTGGTCCACCCTCATTAACCCATTGATAAATTAATTCTCAAAGTATCACATCATTTTTACATTGTGGGTAGGAGCTGGAATACAAATTGCTTCTACTCATGTCACTTACTGTTTAACAGGGGCCTTATTCTAAAAGTTTTACCTGTATATGTCAACAAGCTGGAATCAACATGATCTTCCAACAATCAGTTTCCATAGATTCTCACTCATGGGTCTGAGTAGGAGGTGGTAGGACCATGCTGGAGCCAGAACTCTTCTGTTGGGGGCTGATGGCTTGAGTGACACCCATGCGCATGCCACTGGCACATGGCCACTGGTATACTGTGGCATCAGTCCCCAAACACCTCAGTTCCTTTTTTCACACCATTGAGTGCACAGCATCTCCCTCACTCTCCTTGGTGGGGTCAGAACTTCACTGTCTGTACAACAGCATTCAGTTTTGTTATTTTTGTGTCAGTTTAGTTAATTTATGCACAAAAAAGAAAATTTATGCACAGCCTTACCTCATGAAAATAGTCAATGCCATGGAAGATAGGGAGTCTGGGAGGGAGGTGGTCCTCATGGAGCAACAAAAAGAAATGGTGCAGATCCTGTGCATGTTCTGTGTCAGGATCTGTATACCATTTGGCCTTGACCTCTTCATGCAAAAAGCACAAACAGAAGAAAAGTCACTGGTGAATGCCATCTTCTGGTCATTCTTCCATGAGGCATTTGGTGTTTTGTAGGCCAGGGGTTCCTACCATTATCTCAGATGACACATGCCTGATGCCTCCAGACTTATCTCCACCCCAGAGTCACTCCCTATCCCATAGGGAGGCTTCAGGTGAGCAGGTCTTTTGCTGAGCTGCTCTTATGAAGCAGTGGTTTTACTGTAAAAGTAAAATGGCACCATTGATGGTGCCAGTGATGGCCCTGGCTGACACCATCTGCAGTGTCACTGGAATTAGATGAGCTGACATTGACTCCTGCGCTGAGCTCTGCCTCATAATCAGGGTTATTGTCAGTGCTACCACCTATGCTAATGCCACCTATGGTGCTGCTGCCAACCTCTCCAGGGATGTTGACAGCCATGGTGCCAATACTAGACCCTTTAGAGTTAGCAGGACCCACACCATCAATGTCATTGCTGTTTCTGGCTGCAGGGTCAGATCTTTCAGGGCCTACCTTGGTGCCAATGATGTGTGCTGCTGTCAGTGCCATATGGACCTTTGGTGCTGGGGTGGACTCCTTTGGGGTGGACTCTGCACCCATCATTGGTGCCACCAATGGTGTAATTCCTGAGACCCATTATGGAGACAGATCTAGTGTTACTGGTGTTGTCGAGGGTACAGCCTTTGCTGTTATTCATTAAGATCCCCTTTGACCATCCTCGGGTACAGGAGATAAGTTGCATAAAGACCTTGACATAACTGATGTGGACAAAGACAATGACATCTATGGCACACAGAACACTGACCTGTTTCAAGTTTTAGTGCCTCAGGTGGACATCTCCTTCCAAGCTCCTCTCAGAAACATGCATAGTACTTTATATTTTGAGAAAGCAGCTATAGATCAGGCTACATGCCTCCAGATAGAGTTCCTAAATGTGCCTAATATGTTGGTCTCCACTATCCCTCCCATTTAGCCTGCCTTAGATCCTCTCTCAAAGGCTGCTTGGAAGAAGCCCACTACTGTGACCATTGTCCTGAAGAAGGCAGACAGAAAATATGTGATCCATAGATCCAAACTCGTGTAGTTTGCTCACCAATATTGAAGGCCATTGTAACCTTGGTAGAGAATGACAGGGTAATAGTACCCAAGGGAGTCACAGTACACCCCTCTAATAAGGAGCTGCAGAAGGTGAACACCATAGACAACCATGTATATGCCTCTGCTACTCTGGGCATAAGAATTGGCTAGCTGCCAGAGTGACTTCTCAAAGTATGAGTACGCCCTCTGGTTTAGGCTACAAACAGTAGTAAATGCTCTGCCAGAAATATTGGTCAAAAAGGCAGTGCTGTTAACTGTTGGACAAGGGACTGAATGCAATAGTTATTAGCTTAAAGCCTCCGTGAACTTCAAATGCATCAGTCTCCTCTGTGGCTACAGGTATCTGCATCAGAAGGCATTCTTGGTTGCAGACTGTCGGCTTCATGCCAGACATCCAAAAATGATTATGAATGTGCCCTTCAGCAACACCTATCTTGTAGGATAGTAGGTGAAACAGTCACTTAAGGAGATCAACAAGACTATAACAACTCATAAAAGTTATAGGCCAAGTCATTACACCCCACATAGAGGAAAGGGGTGTGGCTGTTACCACAGCAAGCAATCTTATCATACCAGGGACAGAGGAGGCTCTATGAATAAATCCCAGTCACCTGAGAACCAGCAGAAAGTGCAACCAAAGGAACAGGCACTGAATGCACTCTGTGCTACCATATGAATTTCGGGGCCAAGGTCCACTTCAGCTGCCTGAGATGGACTACTCCTCCCTGTTGGGAATGTGACTTACCCAGTATTATTATCAGTGAGAATCATTATGACAGAAAACTGAGTGTTAAGGATTATCCAAGAGAGGTACTCCCTGGAGTTGTTGGAACCCCACCAGACAATGTACCCAGAAAGCATTTCCTCTTGTTATCTCTCATGTTGGAGCAGCTCACACAGGAGATTGTTGGCCTGCTAAGAAACAAGGCTGTGAAAGATTCTACTCCCATTATTTCATAGTACCCAAGAAATCAGGGGTCATGGTGATCTAGAAAAGTTCAAGATACCATCATGTACTGCTGCACACAAACCACCACCACAAGTATGTATGGTTCTATGTGGAGGGACAGCATTACAAGTTCAGAGTCCTCCCCTTTGGGCTCTCCTTAGCATTTCATGTCTTTACAAAGTGTTTCTCAATACTCACAGCACACCTCAGAAAGCTAGGACTACAAATCTTTCCATTATTTGAATGATCAACACCTGTAACACTTATCCATCTAGGAGAAAGAGCAGACAATGGCCACTGACTCACTGGGCTCAATTCTCAAAGGGCCCTTAGACTGATGTTAGCTGCTTCAAAAGGCAGCTTGCATCAAAGCTCAGTGAGCCAGGGACCCTATACCTGATTCTGTATCAGACAGGGTTCTAGCAGCAAAGTTTTGCAGCTTGCAGCAACTGTGGTCATGCACCAAACTGACGGTGCATCTGGCAGGTTTGCCACAAGCAGTAGGCACAGTTAGACTGCACTCTCAGATGGGTCAAACCCCATTCAAGTATCTGCCACATGTGTACTAATGCATGCACTGATGGTGACACATGCATACTGCATGGTACAACCAGGAAATCGCATTTCTAGTGGCAACTGTCACTATGCACATAGCCCACCTGTCGCATTCACAAGTATTCATTTATACGTAGTAGTATACACTATATAATAAGTCTGTACATTACATGCAAATTAAAACACATGTCCTTCATGTGTTCACAGGTTACAGCTACTCAGATCGTAATGCCTCTTATCGTAACTACCTCCAATCCTCCCAGCAGCAGAACACACATTCTGTACTGTACACTGTATCATACAGACAGCACGTAACAGTATAAGCAGTTGCCATCCACCGATGTCCTTGCATATTTTATCATCCCTGATCTTCTTGCCCCAGTACCACATTCAAGCTGATATCCTGAAAAAAAATCCAGCAAACTAAAAACAATCACATTAAAATATCTCAGCATAACCAGACATCCTTTCTGATCTTCGAGCCACAGTACCGCATTCGAGTTGAAATGCATAAGGCACTTGAGAAACATTTTCTGCCATTAACACACATAATCATGCATGTTTATGTTTGCTATATTGAGTTTTATTTTATCATAGAGCTCAATGTCCACAAAATTAACACACATCATCACATGTTTATGTTTGCTATATTTTCTCCTCCCTCTCCTCAACAACTGTTTACTTTGCTTCTCCATCCTACTTTATACTGCACGCCCATTTTTCTTTTGTCTCTGCTGTGCTAATGCCCCTTTTTATTTCTTTCTCTGTCCGGACTGACATATACTTAAAATAGCTGTTTTCATGCAATTTTGTGAGCACTCCTTCGGGGGCCTAGTCTGCTACTGGAAGCGTTACTGAAAAAGTGATTTACAGTACCTTTGTGATTTTTCTCTATTGTATTTTCATAGGCTTTGAATAACTGTTCTCAAGAGTATTTAAGCTGACTGTTATCAAAATTGCACTGTACTAAATTGCCTATTTTCTTTACTTGTCCTCTCTCTCTCTCTCTCTCTCCCTCCCTCTTCTCTCCTCCCTCTCCTCAACAACTGTTTACCTTGCTTCTCCATCCTACTTTATACTGCATGCCCATTTTTCTTTTGTCTCTGCTGTGCTAACGCCCCCTTTCTTTTCTTTCTTTTGTACTCCCTCCCACTACCTGCCACTATTTAAACACTCTCCTTGGTCTATCTTGCAGATTGCCCTACAAGCCCACCAGGGCTTTGGACCCTGAGCCCGCTCCCGGCAGAGCGTGGCCAGGACTCGCTGATGCCACCGACGCTCCCCTGAGGCTTCCCCCTCCTCCCCGTGGGGCAGGAGCGCTATACCACTTGGACTCTTCCCCGAACTTGAAAACCATGAGCCCGGCTGCATCTCCTCGAAGGGGGCGGCAAAGCCGTAAGTAAATTTGCAAGGTATGTCCTCCCAGCTCCTGGCGCTCCATTGCGGTTTTTTGGAAAAAGACGCCGCTTATCCGATTGGTTGCATTTCACTTCTGTGCCTTGCTGATTGGTGCACCTTTATCACACTGCCTACCGATTGGATCGCCCTCAGTCCCTGCTCTACCTAGGGGAAGCTAGTACTGCTTAGGTGGTTACCTCGGGTGGAGAGCCAAATTTAACTGGAATAGTGCACCTTCTTCCTCTGTCCGGACTGACATATACTTAAAATAGCTGTTTTCATGCAATTTTTTAAGTGTTCCCTCAGGGCCCTAGTCTGCTACTGGAAGCGTTACTGAAAAAGTGATTTACAGCACCTTTGTGATTTTCTCTTTTGCACAGCACTCAGCTTCCCATCGGCACTTTGCGCCAGCTCCCCACCCACCCTGGGTGGGCACTTGTTTATATAGGACTCAATTTGTCATATGACTAAGTCCCTAAAATCCCATTGACTCTTTATACTGCATTGCCACTAGGGGGGCATACAATTGTTTCTTCCTGAAAACAGCCTGTTTTCTCAAAGCTTGCACTGGTCACATAGCCCTGCAAGTCTTTCATGTTTTGGATCAGTGCTAATTCCTACAAGTCTAGTTTTACAAGGTTGATTACTGTACAATTGCTGGCATTCTTTCTTGGGTACTCCACTGGTATCCCTGTATATTGCTACTTCCCAGCCTCAGCATCCTCTTACTGCTGCCTATAGATTCCCCACTCTAAATTCCATGATCTCTTTGCTACCACCATATTCTAATCAACATTCATTCAAACCATTTCCACAATGTCATACTCTAATCCACAAGCAAATACAGTCCCTTGTCCCAAAGCGTACCCTGAACAAAGAATTGAGGGTAAATACCACCTGGGTGGTATTCCCCTTATCATACTTACTCTATTCAATATGAATATATTGTCACTCCTTATTCCCTGTGACTGTCTTACCATGGGGTCTGATACCTGGGATTTTCGCTTCTCCAACTCGATTATTACTAAACACTGGCCGGTAGCTTTTTGGCATTTTATCCTGTACCCAAAGGGCTGTACTTATTATATGCTCCTCGCCCTTGAAAAGTGAAGTAGGAGGTTCATCCATATCCAAATCTTTCACCCTGTAAGGCTCTGCTTCTTGGCCTTGCTTTTACTCCTTCTGGCAAGTGCTATTGAGGTCAATCCTGGCCCCCTCACTCACGTTACTGTCAAAGCCCTATCTGGTCTTCCAAAAAAAGGGATCAAGGGATCTTTGTTGCTCACATGAATATCAGGAGTCTAACATGCCACAAGGATGAACTTGATGTGTGGATGAAAGAATACAACCCTGACATCCTCTGCCTCTCTGAAACATGGCTAAAACCCAGTATACCTGATGCTCTCTGCACAATAGCCGACTATTTCCTGATACGGAAGGATAGGTTGACAACCAAACGTGGTGGTGGTGTTGCCATCTATCACAGACCTCACCTCAACCTAACAACTGTCCTCAACCCAGCCTCTTCTGAGCTATGTGAACATCTACATGTCACTGTTACATTAGGTGCAAAGAAGCTCCATATCCTCTGTGCCTATAATCCCCCCTCTGGTGGCTTGACTGGATTGCAAGACCTACTTGACAAAACTTTCTCAAATATAAACCAAAATGAGGCTATAATTCTTGGGGATATTAACCTAAATTGGCTGGGTCCTGCTCATAGTTCCTTGGTATCAGTGACTAGCACCTATAACTTACATCAGATGATTACTGAACCGACTAGGACTCCAAATCCAACCAGAACTGGTACCCTTATAGACTGGTTACTTACAACCTGGCCTGAGCATATGATCTCTACTGGGATCCTTGTGGATGATATAACTGACCATACTCCTATTTTCTGCATGTGGGCCTCAGGAGCCCCGCCATCTCCTCCACCTCGTTATGTTACCTTCATGAATTTTGGACAGCTTGATGAAAATGCATTCCTTCAGGACAATTCTTGTGTAGATTGGACTGATATCTACTGCACAGAAAGTGTAGAAGAGGATCTGCACATCTTTCTCAATAAATGTACTGCTATCCAGTCTAGGCATTCCCCTAAAATCACCAGGAGAGTGAGAGGCAAGCAAATTAGGTGGCTACACAAGGACCTCCTGACCGAACTACTTGAAAGGGATAAGCTATGGAAGCTTTTTAAACAAACTGGGCGTATGGCTAACTTTAACACTTATAGGGCCTGCAGAAAGTTCTGTAAAAGGAAAATAAGATTAGCCAAAAGTAAATACTGTCAGGACCAGCTAGTAAGCTCAGCCTCAGACTCCAGGAAATTTTGGGCCCATATCAAAACCTTTTTGGGACTGTCCCAGTCCCACACACCTAAGGATATGATACTAAATGGGGCGCACTGTAATGACCCAAAGACTTTCGCAAATGCTGTAAACCTGAAGTTCTTGGATCTGTCTCTGTATACCTCTGCTTTCCCACTGCAGACCTCTCCCCCGAGGACAGAGGGCCCCACAAGACACTTGGCTCCTCTACAGCTCCCCAGATATCCCCGCATACTCCTCCTTTCTACTTTAAGGGAATAACTGCACAAGAGGTCTTTAAACTTCTCTTATCCATATCTGACAACACTAGTGTCAGGTCAGGCCTCCTTGAACCCCGCCTACTCAGACTTACTGCTGCCTACATAGCCTCCCCATTGGCAAAAATATATACATTATCCCTGCCGACTGGTACTGTCTCGGTCCTATGGAAAGTGGCTCAAATAACTCCTGCCTTTAAAAAAGGGGACACAAAAGATATCAACAATTATAGACCTATAGCTATTCTCTCAGTCTTGTCCAAACTACTTGAAAAGGCTGTCACTACCCAAACACGTGACTTCCTTTCATAGTGGGGTATCCTCTCTGATGCTCAACATGGTTTCCTGAGAAACCATAGCACATCTACTGCACTACTAAAACTTACCTCAGGCATTCTCTCAAACATGGACTCAGGCAAACTTACTGGTGCTGTTTTCATAGACCTTACCAAGGCCTTTGACCTTGTGGACCACCCTCTACTTCTGTCTTGCTTGCGCAGCCTGGGCTTCTCCTTTCCAGTTGTACACTGGTTTAGCAGCTATTTATCCGATAGGTCACAAGCAGTTAAATTCAACTCAGCCATTTCTGAGGCTGCCTCAGTAAACATGGGTGTACCACATGGCTCCATCCTGGGTTCTCTCCTCTTCTCTCTCTTTATAAATAATGTCCCCTGAGCACTGAAAAGTTGCTAATCTCTCTTGTACGCAGATGATCTCGTCATTTATACCAGCGATAACAAAGTGGAGAATCTAAACTCTGCACTCTCAACTGATTTCAAAATATACAGAACTGGCTGTACTAACACAAACTGGTCCTAAATGCAAAAAAAAAACTAAGGTCATGCTTTTTGGCTCTGCCCCAAAATTTTGTAGGTGCCCCTCCTCCCTTACAGTTCATGACCAAGGTGACACAAAACATGAAACTGTCTCATCTTTTAACTATCTTGGTGTCCTGCTGGATCAATCCCTTGATCTCAGCCTGCACATTCAATCCATCTGCAAGACTGTAAATAGCAAACTTGGTGCAGCATACAAGTCTGGTTACTTGCTAATGCCATCTGCTAAACAAGCCATTGCCAGGGGTATACTGCTACCTTCCCTAACCTGCAGTGCCCCCATCCTATCTGGTGCTCACAAAACTGCCATTCCGAAATGGTATGTCACTTACAATAACATATGTCAATATGCATCCTCCTCCTCAAGACAAAAGCACTGCTGTCAGCTTTACGATGATCTAGGATGGCTCTCCCCCATGGCTACAAGGCAATATTATCTGGGTTCCTTTACTGACTCTGTTGTAAGGCTCAAAACCCCAAAATCTCTGGCAGAGCTTCTAATTCTCCACTCAGTCTCTCACGGTCTGAGGTCTGCCGACAAATCTCTGTTCCATGTTCCAAGATACTCTACCACTAAAGGCACTGGGGCTTTCAAGTATGTGGCTGCCCAGTTCTGGAATACTCTTCCCCCTGAACTCAAATCGGCTGGGTCCCATCTGTGCTTTAAGAATGAGCTTCATTGTTATCTATCGTGTACTGACCCCTGCATTTGTTTTGATCCCACCTGAAAGTCCTGGTAAAATCACATGCCCCAGTGCTCTCTTATTCCTTTCCTATTCCTCTCTATATATGTCTTGACCATGTTCCCTAAGTCCTGTAGGCTCTCATATCCCTCAAAACTGTATCTCTCCTCTCCTGTATCTCTGCTCAAACTCTTTCCTGCCATGATCCCTCTGCCTTGGCTCTCTCTTGCCTGGTCCTTCACCTTTTCACCTCCCTCCTGTACATGTCTTTCCCTACTCCTGCTACTCTTCCCTCCTTTCCTTACCCACTTCCTACTATGATCCTTCTGTCTTGTTCTCTCTCTCCTGCCTGGTCCTCCACCTTTTCACCTCCCTTCTATACATGTCCTCTCTTACTCCTGCTATTCTGCCTTCCTTTCCTTACCCACTTTTCATTATACTACCTTACTGCCTCCTCCTGCCCTCCTCCTCTTCCTTTTTAATCATATAGATTTTATTTTTCAGTTAGACCTGATACCAAATTTTATGCTATTAACTGTATTTGCCAGTATTATCCTGAGTTTATCCCCTCAACTATTGCCACTTGTCTTGCATCATTGCCTACCATTGTTTACTCTTATGCTTTCTGTTTACCTCTACTTGTACCATGTTAAAATTGTTTTCATTACAATGAGAACCCGTAATGCTACCTGCTACCTCTGTTATGTTAAATTCATTCCCTCATGGTTCTTACATTTATATACATTTGCTCCTTTCCTTGACTAATGTATTGCTTGCTTCGCTCCATGTCGAAATGTTCTTGTACTTGTTCATTATGTTGTACTCTCCTGGGTCGTGCCTGAAAATAGTTACTATGTTGGCTAGTGCACTTACCCGGTTAACAAACACTAAATAAATAAATAAATAAAAATATTGAATTTTATTTATCTTAGAGCTCTATGTCCACAAAATATTTTTTTTAATCAAACAATCAATCATGTTTTATTCATAAAAGCACAATTTCATTGCTGATCAAAGTGCTTGTACAGAATACAAAAAACAATAGAACAAATAAATAAAATACATACAATCAGTAGCTAAAACTAATTTACTATAATAAAACAGCAGACTAATCAGAATCAGGAAAGACCATACCGAAATGACGCATTTTGAGAGCGGATTTAAAACTCTCAACAGTCAGGCACTCTCTGGTCTGAAGATAAAGAGAGTTACACAGGATAAAGGGCCACAAAAACAAAAGAACGGGCCCCCTGAGGTCTTAAGTAGGACCCTGGGAACCTCTAGCAATCCCTCATCAGAGGAATGGAGTGCATGGAGAGTGCAGTAGGGGCAAAGAATATTTTGCAATAACATGGTCCCTGTCCATGTAGGGCATTATAGGTTAGTAACCCAACCTTGAAGGTGATTCACCAAGGAACTTGCAGCCAGTGCAAGCTGTGGCTCACAGGCATGACATGGTAGGATCATGATAAGCCAGTCAACAGCCTGGCCACTGCATTCTGCACTAGCCGCAATTGGTGGATATCAACCCTTGGTAGCCCTAGGTAAAGGGCATTGCAGTAGTCAAGGCGAGAGGTCACAAAGGCATGGACAAAAGTTGAAAGATTGCTGGGTAGGACCAGGTGCTTGATCTGGGTGATGTTCTTCAGATGGTAAAAAGAGGTTTTTATGACAGCAGACACCTGAGATTTTAATGTCAGTCTGCTGTCAAAAACTCCCAGATTTTACACCTGGTCTGAGGTAAACAGCTGGTCCCCCTGAACTGAAGCCCAGATGGTTCACCAGTTGACAACCCCAGACCATGGCAACCTGGGTCCACCACCAACATCTTGGTTTTATTGGGGTTCAACCTTAGCCAGCTGGCATTTATCCAGCCCTGGTTCTCAGAGAGGCAGCTATTAAAGACCGAGACAACTCCATCCTGCTTGGGCACAAAGGACATGTAGAGCTGAGTATTATCTGCATAGCAGTGAAAACTCAGCTCATGTTTCCTTATAACGTCCCTTAATGGTAACATACACACTATGAACAGCATGGGTGATAGTACGGAGCCCTGTGGAACCCCACAGAACAGGGCAAAAGGGACAGAAGAGTAAATCCCTGACACCACTCTCTGAGTCCTGCACATGAGGAAGGATCAAAACCATCTGAGGACTGTTCCAGACAGTCCACATAGCATCCGCAGGTGCTCCAAAAACACATCATGGTCCACTTTGTCAAATGCTGCAGAGAGATTGAGGAGAACCAAGATGGAATGACTCCCTTGATCCCTCACTATCAGGAGATTATTAAGTACCCAAATAAGCCCCATCTCAGTACTATGCCTCTTCCTAAATCCAGATTGGAGAGGGTCATAGACATTGTGGATAGTTAAATGGTCCTCCAGCTGCACCACAACTGCCTTCTCAATAACTTTGCCCACAAAGGACAGGTTAGAGACAGGTCTGTAAACTGCTATGCAGTCAGGGTTGAGGGAGGATTTCTTTAGGAGGGGTACCACTACTGCCTCCTTCAGGGGGTCAGGAAATACCCCTGTCTCCAACGGACACTGGACTATCTCAGCCAGGACCAGGCTGATGACCTCAACACAACCTACTAGGAGGCGTATTGGGCCAGGGTCCAAACTACAGTAGGCAGGGCACATACCCTGGATAATCCACACAATGTATATGACTGTCAACCTGCTGAGAATATGCTGAAAATGCCAAGACCAGAAGCAAGATTACCAGACTATGAACAGCTTTCTTTTTTTTTAATGTAACCTTTACTTTGTTTATATTTCTGCATCATTGTAGTTGGCTAGTGAAGGTATCTTCCCTTTCTGATTCAGGAGAACTGGAAAACTTAATGCTGCCTGTACAATACAGTACTACAGTGCAATGATGGCAAGCAGTTTTGCTACTGAAAACTCTCCCTGATTAGGCTAAAAAGGGCAGTCTAAGGATTGTCTAACTTCTTTTCATAGAACTGACAGTTCTTCATGCATACATTAGGACCCTGATCTAATGTCATTTTCTACTGGAACTTACGGAGCTATAAAAAGTATAGAGGGAATTAGGAAACAAAAGTTATGTTCATTAGATAGGGACTTCCTGTTGACCGGTGTTTGTTAGACTGGGGTCCTACTTTTCCACTTGATTCAGTCTAGTACACACCATCATGTACCCTCCCACCCAGAGAGTGCTCTGTGGGTGGCACACAGACCCTCAGACCACCCCACACTGGTCTAAGGGGTGTTTGGTTCTGGCAGCACCATACACTTTAGAGAATTCGAATAAAGGGGATGTTGCAGCCTTGCCTTGGTGCATGGCTCCTTGCAACATGCTGCACCCTTTTTTGTGCCACAAGGATGGTGCAAGATCTGCTTGGTGCAAGCAGCCTGTGGTTGCTGCAGGTTGTGTTTAAGAATTGTCCTTGGCACAATTACAGGTGCAAACTGCTCCTTGCCTCATTGTTTCTGATGCAAACTCCTTGCATTAGGCTGAAGGCTTTGAGAATCAGGCCCATGGTTTTTTAACCTACATAGGAGTTCACCTGAACCATTCCAAGTCTCCCCTGGAGCTCTTCCAGGTACTCCTGTTCATAGGAACTGTTCTAGAAATGACCAAGGGCTTGACCTCCCTTCCAGACAGGAGAGTGTGAGTACTCTTGCAAATGGCTTGGTTTATCACGGAATGCAAGTTGGTGCCAGCTCATTCCATGCAGTGCATGCTTGGACTCATGGTATCCTCAGTGTTCACAGTCCCCTTAGCAAACTGCACATGACAGCAACACAGTGGATGTTTAATACCCAGTGGGCTCAAGCATCACACACCCACAACTATGCCATTCAGGTGACAAAATCTCTTGTGAGATTCCTGCTATGGTGGTCTGTGGGGGAAACCTCCAAGGTTTCCACTTCTCCCCACTAGAGACAGAAGAGATTGTCACCATTAGTGCCTCCTTGGTGGTATAGAGAGCCCATTGTCAAGCTCTCCACATACAGAAAGACTGGGCACTGCAGAAATCCATCTTCACATACGTGTGCTGAAGATGCATGCACTTCTTTATGGCCTGCAAGCCCTATCAATCTTGGTTATCCAAAACACAGTCCTCATACAGGCAGATAACTATTTTGTCATATACTATATTAACAAGCAGGGAGGAGCATACTGTTACCCTCTCTGCAGGGAGGCAATGTGAGAGTGGGAATGGTGCCTAGGGGCAGAGGATTCTGCTCCAAGCCATTTATTTACCAAGAGTCCAGAATACTCTGGCAAATAAACTCAGTTGACAACAGCAGATCATCATGAGCGGTCAGTAGCACATGACATCATGAGGTTGCTGTTCAACGAATGTAGAACTCCAGATGTGGACCTTTTTGCATCTTCACTCAAAACCCCTCAATTCTGTTCCAGAAATCCAGGACCTAACATTTTCAGTCAGGATACATTCCAACTGCAGTGGCACAATACATTTCTGTATATATTCCCCCCATTTACTCTCATTCATATGGTATTGTTCAAACTGGAGGCACACAGGGGCACTAGGATTCTTGTGGTCTTTTTCTGGCCTTATCAGATGTGTTTTTTTCCACTGAATCAACATTCAGTCAAGAAACTGTGGACTCTGCCACTTCAGATGGATTTGCTGTCACAAGCTAAGGGTTATCTAGCCCACCCCAACCTTCAGTGCCTTCATCTTCAGGCTTGGCTCCTGAAGAAAGAGAAGTGAAGAAGTTAACAGTATGTCAGAGGGTCTCTGACATACTGTTGACTGCTTGCAAACCTTCCATCATCAAAACATCCCAAAGCCAACTGGAAAAGTTTTATGTCTATTGTTCCCGAACTATCAAGGACCTTTTTATAGCTACAGTAATTTGTTTGGTAACTGGATAAGGCCTACTAGGTAAAATGTCTGTTTTCAGGGGTAACCTTGAAGCACTGGGGAGGTTAGGTAACTTGCTCAGTCACGAAGTATGCAAGCAGAGGTTGTGGGAATCTAATACAGGTCTGCTGGATGTACCAAACTCATTTGCAGCTTGTTACTCTAACCTTTAGGCTGTATTGCCAGTCCCAGTTGACATGGTTTGATATTTTCTGAACTTTCTATGATATCTCTTGAGGAATTCACTGCCTGCATGCAGTAACACTGTAGGGCACCAGATAGACTCTCTTTAGAAATTCTACAAAATATCAGGATTTGTCTTTTGCAGCAAGTCCAAGTGTCTGCTTAGAATATCTGCTGGTTCTTTCTAATGTAGGACTGCAGTACTCTACAGTTAAGGCTTATTTTTCCACTGTGTAATGAAGGAGAGACAACTCTACACTCTCTTGCTGTATAAAGGACCCCTAGTGTCTACTTTGACAGAATCAAGGACTAAAGAAAGGCTAAACAGCTATTTGTCTCTTTTGACCCTCAGCAAAAGGAGTACTTCTTACAATCAAATGCATTTCAGCTTGGACTTTGAATTACCTTTCTCACTGGTATGCTACATTAGGAGAAAAGCTGGAGCACAAGGTTCATGCTCATTCCACTAGGGAAGAAGCCATCCCCTTGGTAGAAACACGCTCTGTTCCAATTGCATAAATCTGCAGAACTTCAGCAAGGAGCACAGTGCATACCTTTACCAAGCACAATGCCTCTGATGTACATGCCAGGTAACAAGCCACTTTTGGCAGATCATATTGAATGGATTAATATCCTGACTGAGTCCCATTATCTAGCCTCCTGGATGGTTTCTGAGCTTTGTACTGTGACCCATTAGTGAGCATCTATGGAGAAGATGGATTCTTGAAACACATGAAAGTTACATACTTGATTCTTGAAAGATATGAAACTTACTTACTTGATTCTTGAAAGATATGAAAGTTACATACTTACTGTAACAGTTGATCTTCTGGAATATCTTCTATATAGATTACCTTGCCCACCCACCATTGCCAGTGCTCACTCCAATATAGTTGTGTTGTCTGTCTTCCACCCTTTTCTGTTGGGTTGAGCTGTAAAGGCATTGTGACCCTGGATTTGATGACTCTTCTTACACAGCCATGGCTATCTTATGCCCTTAGTGCATAGGGTACTTATTAGGTTTCATGCTGCTACCACCACAGTAAAAAAGGTGTTGAGCAAGTTGGGGACTGGTGCCACTGTATACCAGTGGGCATGTGCCAGTGGTTGCATACATGGACTACTTTTAGCATTAACCATCACCAGAAACATTCTGGCTCCCTCTGGGTCTCATCACCTTTGGCTCAGACCCATAAGTGGTAATCTATGGAGAAGATACTAAGAAAGATCAGCAGTTCCAGTAAGTGGGTCACTTTCATATTTGACTAATATCATTGTCCTTGTGCATTTGCATTTGTACTTTTGCAGTTGCATAATCATATTTCAGGTGATGCAAATCATCCAAAAAGGTATATCATTGCAAGAATCTCAAAATGTAGAACCTGCCGCATAAAATCCACATTTATTTTCAAACTCACTGTAGAAATATTTACCTGAAGTGCCTCATGTACAGCAATCTAAAATTACTGGGCAGGGAGTATATTTTCTGCTTTCCATTAACATTTTTGTTTCATATGCATCCACATGAAATAGCAAGCTCAATAGCAACTGAGCAGCACTGCTCAAAAATTCTAGGAACCACGTGTGTGTGTGTGTGTGTGTGTGTGTGTGAGACTGCACTGATTTACATTACATGTACTGCATACAAGATATATAATCTAAAATCCCAAGCACCAGTATTTTGTTTTTTATCCTAAGATGTCACATTTATTGAAGGTACTCTGTGTGACCAGTCCTTCTGAAAGATTTTATTGCTCAGAAATATTACCAAGCATGCCTGCAATTCTATTTCTTTGTTAATAGCATGTTTCTCCAAGTAGGCCCACATCATCTAACTCTGGGCCTCTGGTTACAACCTTTCCCCAACCACCATTAACCCCACTGCTGTTGCTTACTCCCTTGGTTCTTCCTTCCTTGGCAGGGGTCTTTTGGGATGTGTCCTCATGAGCATCTCAGTCAGGATCCAGAGCAAGAAATCAGAGTCATGGAGTGTGGCCAGAGTGTAACAGTTCTCGTCAGTCTAGACAGACTCTAGCCATTTTCCATCTTTTTTTGTTTTCTCCACCAACCTTCCACAGCATCTTGTAGTGGCCACAGTCAGTCCTGCACACCAACAGATGCCATCCTATTTGGGAGCTAGCGCAACATCAAAGCCTTTCTCAGGCTAACTAGCTACAGTAGCTCCAGAGGCTACCGCTGACCCCAGGTTGCTGACACACCAATGCAAAACACTGCTACTGGGCTATTAGGCAGACCCCATGGTTCGGCTTCTTAAAGAGTGCCAACATCCCAAGGGACACTTCATAAGCATGTTTGTTAGGTATAGTTTATCTAATACATGTATTCCATATATTTTGTTCATGTAGTTCCCCCTTTTTTCGTTGATAACTGTATAGTATATTAAAACAAAGAAATAATCACTGTCCCTTAGGCCTCCCCTGATCTGGCTGCTTGTTTACAGCTGGAATCATCTCCTCCTACCAGTGCTGTCACACTACATTGTTGGGGGAAACTAATTTCATGTCATAAACAAAGGATTATGATGCCTGCTGTGCATAAGCAGTCAAAGCAAAATAAGTCTGAGGAGCAATGATCCTGTTTTTGAGTTAATGTTTATTATTATTAATAAACAGGGAGTGTTAAATAAAGAAATTAAAACTTAAATAGAAATTGAAACCTGTCCAGATATTAAGGCCAGCATATTCAGTGTCTTTGTACTGTGTAAATAGGGTTTGCTACCACAAAGTGGGGTTTGCATGACTTACCACTGCATTTACCATATTGGAAGCCTCACTGTGTATGGAGCAAAGTTGTTTGCAAAGGCACTCCAGGAGTACGTGCATGAGACGTACAACCATTGCTAGAGTGGCGGTGGTATAGTGAAACATTTTTGTACCCATGAACAGCGTGTCTGAGCATCCTTAATTACCACATGCAGAAAGCACCTTTCATTGGGTGCAAAATACCTTCAACCTCAACCAATCCCCTCCTGGTGAGTTTTGTGGGTGCTCTGTGTTCTGTCCACTCCTCCACTACACTGAGTCACCCTGGTGTTTAGTGCCCCCCCCCCAATATCTTGACACTGTTAAACATGGAATATTAAACAAACTGCAAAACTAACAGCACATTTGGGAGTAAAAGAAAAAAGCCAAACATGCAAATACATTTTAAGTTACACTGATTAATTGCTTGGTGAGAGGGTAATCAAACATACCTGGTACTTTTGGGTATCACTGGTTAGAGACATGAAGCGGAAGGGCTGTTTGAACACTCTCACCATGCAATTACTGTATCTATGTATCTTCATATTGTTTTGCCTCTTTGGCATTTTCATTTACTCCAAAGTGCTCCTTTAGTTGTGCAGTTTGTTGAACTTTTTCAGTTCAGTGGTGAAACTTTGTTAGAACCAATGTGTGGTACTGTTTCTCATTCTTAAATATTGAATACTTCTCAGTATCTAGTGGTCCCACTGATTCCTAGGCTCTGCTATGTAGATACTCTTGCCTGGTGTCCATGGCACTCCCACCATCCCAGTGACCCCAGTCACCATCCACCCAACCACCCTGGGATGGTACTACTGGCACAACCCTGTGCTAGTTTCTATGGCCAGCCTCTTTTTGCCCTGCAAATCTGTTAAAGATAGACTGCATAACCAACAAGTGAGTTTGCAGGGTTGCCTTGAAAGTCCTGTTTCAACAGACTGTAGTCATGTGTTATATCACTTGATAATATACCTTGCTGCCATTTTCAACTCTTTTGGTGAAGAAAGTGTCTCCTGAGACCTCTTTATTTCTTTGACAAAAGTTTGATTTGTGATCCAAAAATTTTATGAATCTTCAAAGAATCCTGCATTTGCATTCTAGTTGGCTAGTTAAAAGTAGTTAACTATAGTTTCAGGCTGGGTTATTACAACAATGTGTTTCTACAAGAGAAAGGAAAGTAAAGCAGTGTCAGTGGCTCAGTAGGTAGCACACTCACCTCTGAGGCCGGGAGATCAGAGGGCTGTGGGTTCAGTTCCCACATCTGGCACTTGGGTTAATATCCCAGTACTGACACTGTAATGCAGCATGAGAAGGGTGCTGCATTTCTGAGGTGCCGTCTTTTCGATGAGACGTTAAACCGAGGTCCCATCTGCCTGGATTGGTGGTAGTTCAGGTGGATGTGAAAGATCCCATGGCACTTATCGAAAAGAGTAGGGGAATTTCCCCGGTGTCCTGGCCAAATTTCCCTCATTCACTAAAAATACCACCAACAGCTTAATCTGAATCTGGTTCAAGGTCAGTTGGCATTCATCTGTATCCCCTTCCCCCGGGTCGTGCCTGAAAATAGGCAAGATTTGTCTAGTGCACTTACCCGGTCAACAAAAGCTAAATAAATAAATAAATAAAAAGCCTGTGCTTGCTGCAGGACTATGATTTTAGCAGACAGAGAAATGGGAAGGCGGGATTTATAAAGGGTTAATTTGACAAATAATTGTTATTTTACTTACTGCTGGTGATGTAGAAATCAAACACTGATCTTTCTATTTGTTTGCCTCTGCGGGTCATCCAGCCTGTCAGTGAATGAAAAATGAAGAGGTGTCTCAGTGTCCCTCAGTGGGGTAGTGTGAGGGTGTGCCAGAGGGGTGAGGCCAGGTGCTGTTGCTCTCATTTAGTTCCCATTATTCCTTCTTGCAAGTCTTGCACTGATTTGTGCACATCAAATAGGCATATCAAAATCATAGATGACTGTTATGAGTTCTCATAGCTACCGTATAGCACTGGCATTATCATGTCATAATCTGTAGTGTAAAAAATATGAGGTAAACAACAAGAAAAGGATGTTGAGGGAAGGGAAGGTGCAGATAAAGGTTCCTCCATGCCAGTTTGACCAATTACAAGTTCTGCAGTTGGTTCAGAAGGATAGGATGACCATCATAGTGGGAATGGGAATTAGAGTTATTGGTCTGTGAGGACTAGGGCTATGCACATAATACTATAGACACATACACCATGGTTAATCAAGCCCAAGAATTCCCACTCCCAGCAGCATTTCCAGATGATTGTTCAGTGCATCTAGTAATGAAACCACCCTGAGCAATCCAGAAGCACACCACTTTTCTTTTCTTCCTCCTTTCATGCATTGCTAGTACAAATTCAGTTACCCAAGATGGAAATGATCCATCCAGAAATGTGACAGACAAGCTTATCTCCTGTCTGCCTCCAGCACAACAGCTGTCATTGCCACCTGTGCATGGTTATCAAGAAATGCCAGCCCACCTTGAACCATTATATGATGTCTGCCAGCCCTCAAATTATGCAACATCATAGTATCACACAGATCAATGCTGCTTCCTGCTCTGGCACAGCATTAGCTCTGTAGTACTGGGCCACCTGCCTCTGCTGTTGCTCTGCCTGGCCATCCATAGCCATGTCTTTCCACAGTGCTCCCCCAAATCATCTTCCAGTCACTGCCTTATTCCTCATGAAGTACCCCTCTGCCATGCCACTGTCACTAAAAAATCACAGCGATCCTCTGCAGTGCAAAAGTACAGTCTTTTACCAATAACACTGCAAATCCCCACTGAAAACATGCTGCAATCAGTATCATTAAAAGATCAATCAGAGTCAGTCTACTTGAACTTTTGGAACCAGTGTTCCAGATGATCATCTAAAATGTGAACATAGCATCTTCCTAACAACCACATCTATTTCCAGTCCCCACTTAGGTCAGACAGGGTAACAGCAGGTACAGTCTTGTATGAGAAGTGGTGGAATAAAATGATTCTTTCATGAACTTCAGCCGATAAAGACAACAACCTCAGCTAACTGATTAATCCCCATGTTCTAGCTCTGATTGTCAAGGAGTCCAGCCACCAGCAGACTGTGCAATATGTGCAGGAATAATATTAAAGCAGACAGCTTCACAGTGGAACAGCAATAGAGCAGTGCCTTAATGTTTTAGTAAGAGGGGAAACAGATTGAAAAAATATTCTGTGGTTCTTCAAATTGCTGCTAGACATCCTAGGTCCGCAGACTGGCAAAGTGGGGAATTTCACTTTGTGAAGTATAGTACTTCACAAAATATCCATGACTTCACTTCAACTGTGGCAGCACTTCAAAGAGTGTTCACCTAGTGAAGTGCCCATTTTCTCCCAGTAAAGACTATGCATAGTGACATATGGTACATGTAGTTTTTGCCAAATTATTTGAAATGTTTATAATATTTAACCCACTCCACCCCTTTGGCATATAGTTCTCATCCCTTTCCCATCACCCATATCCTTTAAAGACAGGAACCCCAGCCCAACACCCTCTAGCATCAACCTCCCTTCTTCTCCTACAGTCCTGGTGAAGTTTGTGAAAATACACGATGAAGCTAACTTGCAGGATTAGCACTATACACTTATTGCAGGCAGCAACTGCAGCATTGTTCTTGTGTGCCACTTTCATTCACTAGTCAGCATAACTTACTGTACGTGCATAATGTGGCTTTTCCTATAACTATTGGACTGCAACATTATATTTTTATTTCCATCCCATTATATTGATTCATTTTTATATATATTTGTTTCCAAGGTGCATTGTGGGCTTAGTAAAGTGGTTTAAGTGCCTATGTGATTCATTAAGAGTCAAAACAAGAAACTTTTTCTAATGCCTCTTGAGGCTTTCAGTGCAAAGTCTCTGCTGGTAATCACCGGTCCCATTCTCTATTTCCTAAAGAAGCTTTAAAGTTCTACGTGCTGTGCAAAATAGATTTTAAGGTGCCATCATTTCCAAACACTCTAAATCTGCTTAAGAAACACAGTTATTTCAGCGTCTTTCAGTGTTTTTTGTTACTCGATGGTCACACACAGTATGGCTCCATGACTTATACTCTTCAGCCCTTACTGCCCCTTTGGTTGGGGGCTCTTTATGCATTCACACTGTGAACTATGCAAATCCACAAGTACTTAAACCACTGAAGCTGTTTTTGAACTTGAACTCCAAGCAGAATTAAATGAACTGCAAAATAACAAACCGATTCTCATGCATAGCCCAAGTGCTTATGTCCATCATGTACTTACTAACATTTCAGTGTGACTGACATGCCTTCATCAGAGTCAGAGATTAACTCCAGAGATGACATTTTTAAAATTAAAATTTAAAGTGACACTACCCTTTTACTGTAACCATCAGGGCTCTGTTTAAAATCCCACTATTTTCAATGCAACATTTCAGTACAAATCTTTCAGCCACCATAATCACAATTACCAACAATATACATATATACAGACAGTCATTACTTTCATAAAGTGTATAAGAATGTGTGTAACTGAGGCTCCTCATTTAGTCCATCTGGTTCCAAAGTAGTCAGTCTAGAGATACAAAAGGCTTCACGTTGAAGCAGTTTTTTTTTACAGTCTCTTCCCCTAGGTCTCATCTTGATATTCTCTATGCTTATGTGTTTCAAGCAAGCTTTTGACTTGTGGCCTACTCATAAGTTACATTTTTTGTCGTAACAGCAGTTTTTCTAGTTCTGCTGTTCTTACGTTTAATTGGCATTTTATTTGTCTTACATAATAAAGCCTGCATGGGCAAAACAGTATATACACTACACCCTCTATGCTACAGTTTATAAAACTGTTTTTTGCAATATTTCTTTCCTTGTCTGTGATGGTTAAAAAAAGCTGTATTACTGGTGTTTGTACAATGTATGCAGTGCTCACATTTATAATTCCCTTTTGAGGGTCCTGGTAGCTATGTATTATTTCTTACTGGAGTCAATCATGCATGGATCAATTGGTCTTTAATATTTTATCCTCTTTAGTAAGTAATGCATGGGGTCTTTTGCTGTAATTGGTTGTAGTATATTGTCTGTTGTTAGCACACTCCATTGCTTCTTTATGATATTTCCTTGTTTGTGGGTACTCAGTGTATAGTCAGTCACAAAGGTTATGGAGGGCTAGCTTGTATTCCTTCTAATGTTACCTTGCAAAAGAGAACTTGCCTATCCATATTTTCTACATGTTGATATCCATTCATTACTGACTCAAATGTATAATCCCTTTCAAAATGTCATTCTACCATGGCCAGCCCAGTGGCATGGAGGGTTGAGGCAGCGATGCCTTACCTCCTGCCATGCCGGTGACCCTTGTTCATGGTGAAAGTGGGTCATCAGGGGCTGGCTGGGGTGGGAGAGGATTGAGTATGCAGAAGACAGCTCTCCTGTCCCGGTGAGGGAGGGAAACACAAGCCGGCATGTGCCTAACACCTAGCAGAGGCTGGGTGTTGGCATGCCTGGCCCAAAGTACAGTGGGGCACTGAGGCGGAGCAGCAGGTGGGCATGCTGTGTGTGGATGCATGCATGGCATGCCCACTGTCAGCACTACACAGTCTGCCACCATAAGAAAAAATGTGGAAACAATGGCCCAGGTGGAGCGGCTTGATGGCCGTCCAACATATCGCACCTGTCTCTCATGAGGGCATCACCTGTACTGGATCTGGTCCTGTTGGGTGAATAGGGTGCTCTCCGCCACCCCACCATAGGGGTAGCTAGGTGATGGTCAGATGTGGAGGAAAGGTGTGAGTGGATGGCGGCCAGATGAAAATAGGTTGCCAGGACAAAAGAGCTGTCCTGGGGCCTGGGGAGAAAAAGTAAGTAAAAAAATGCCATTCTTCCAGTTTTATAGATTCCTTCTTAAAGGTGTCATTTATAAATCATGTTCTTCGCCCTCATAGAAATTATCCCATTGCAATATGTTGTCTCATGTCTGGTAGATGACAATTATCATATCTAAGCAACATATTCCTTGCTGTTATCTTTCTGTATAACTCAGTTTCCAATTCCAACTTATTTTGTTTTTCATAAATACACAAATCAAGAAATGTAATCTTATTTGAACTGTAGTCCCATGTAAAGGATAGATGGCTACTTGAATAATTCATGTTTTGTGATAATCTTTTTACATTTTCCTCATTTTCAGACCAGACTAATAAAATATCATTCAAAACATCAGTGCCACAGTTTGATTCCTAAACTATATTCATCCTTTGGGGGTCAAAAAAGCATTTTTCCTTCCATTCTCCCACGTAGATACTGGCAAAATTTGGGACAAACATTGTGCCCATTCATGTATCTTTGTGCTGGGTATAATATTTGTTTTCAAATAGAAAGTACAATCAATTCCAATTTCCACTTGTCTGCAATTTGATATATGCAATTTTTGGCTACATACAGATTTTCTTTCAGTCCCAAATCATTTCCTAGTCTATGTTGTTTATTTTTTTTGGTTGTATGCATAGACATTTTCAGTTGTATGCAACTTTTTTTTGCCTCATTTGCAGATATTCTGACCTGGCTGAAGTGATAATTGTTCAGATTTGGAGTGAAATGAGGTACAAAAAATTATGTTGTTGTGGCAACTTAAAAGGCATGAGGAGACCAGTACACAACATATGCTGCCTGCCAAACAATCCAGAAAACCAAAAGAACTCTGCTCTCCATTGAGCACGAAGTACAACTGCTTGGTAATCCTTCCCTGCCTTGAATAAAATAAACCAGACAATTACTGTACTAGTAAACTTGCCTTCTTGCAGGCTTTTAACATGTATAGTTCATTTTCTGCATATATGCAATTTCAGATGTATGCCCAAATATTGCTTTCCCCAACAGTGTGCATACAAGAGGAACTGACTAGCTTGATTCAAGGACAAACCTTGCCATCTGTACTGTGTACTGGTTTGCGTGTTTTATATTAGAGGCTCTTTCCTGTAGGGCAATACTCAATGCCCACAACCCCTCTCATGGAGAATGTTTGAATAAAAGCTCTCAATGTCTATAGCCACTAACAAATCTATATCACTCACTGCAACATACTTCAACTTTCTAGTAATATCATTAGTGCCCTTTACATATGACATTAATTTTGGTGCTGGTCACATAAAATATTTGACACATGTTTGATTTTAAAACTGGCTTTTTTAAGGGTCCAGTCGAGGTGTCCTGGTGCTAGAGTTTTAGTTTTATTGGGACCTATGCGCTATTGCTGTGAAGTGGCTATGTGGGTATATCTGGGGCGTGTAGCCACTCCATACCCACTGTGCCCCCCCCGTGCAGCTTGCATGAAAGGGGGACACATGCAGAACCACTACACCAATCCCCCACATCTGTGGAAAACTCTGCACTGGGGGCATTCCGGGGGTGTGCCAGCACTATGTGGTATTCACTAACCCATGTAGTGCTGGCCACACTGGTGTGGAGGGTGGCGCTGGGTGTGCCAGGAAGACCTTGCCATCAACCATGACATGCCTCCATAGGCACAGGCCTGCAGTCACTGGGGGACTGGGACAGGGCACACCATGCTGCCCTGACCACTGGACAGCAGGAGGCGGCAGGGGCAGCTGGATAGGTAAGCACCAGGAAATTTAAGGAGTGGCAGCACCGGAACTGGATGGTGCTGTGTGGGTCTGGTTACCTGCAAACGGCATGCACAGCCCTGGACCCATGCCACCCTATGTATGGGATCCACTATGGGTCCCAGGGGGGTATCCCATTGGATGCCTGCCTGGGATAACAACTCCTCCCCCGGCTGCCCTATGGAGTCCTGTGCACCGGGGGAAGGGGAGCCATGGACAGATGGCCAGCATTGCTGATTTCTGGCATATGCACACCTCTCTGTGGGGTGCAGAGTCGCAGACGGGGTATGCAACTCTTCTACTGAGCTGTTGTACTGGTTGAGTCTTCAGCCTTACTTCCTTCTTGACTAGCCACCATCTGCCTGAGGTCTTACCTGCCTTTGCTCCCCCATAGCTTATCACCATGGTGGGGTTGGGGATGGAGGAACATTTTCCCTGCCAGAGTCTGAACCCAGTTCAGCAGGGCCTGAGATGAGGGTGTATGTCAAGGCAGGTGAATGGTGCTTCCTCTTGGCACAGCCCCTGCTTTTCTCATGTTCTGGTACCTGCCTGGGGTTGGTGAGTAAGCCATGGGCATGCAATATGAAGATGTCAAATGCACGTGAATGCCTGTGTCCTGCCCATAAAGCAGTGTCTCCATGCCATGTCACCCAGCTTCTGCTTGGTAGCAGTCAAAGCAGCAGTATGTGCTGTTCCCCCACCTCGAAGGAGGAGGAGAGCTATGTATGGACACTCAGTCCTCCTTCCCCTGACTTGCCCCTGAGTTAACCTGGTCCATTCCAGAACCAGAGTTGCCAGCATGGTGTGTGGTAAGGTGCCAAGTGCCTCAGCCCTCTGCACCACTAGGCCAACAGGGCACTATATTTTTAAAGTTCTGAGTGGTCAGAGGAGGGTAGAAACTCTTTGGTCATTGGGTGAGGTGGGTTAAACTTAAAAAAAAGTTTTATTTTTAAAAAAGGAAACACTTTGGGCCTGATTCCATGACAAGTTATGCCTGGTGCAGTGTGATTTACACCAAACCCCATGGTGCAAATCGCACCTTATGTCAGGCATAATGAAAGTTGCAATTCCAGAAGGCACCTTGTGCCATTCCGCATGCAGGGTGCACCAAAGGTGGGTTACACCACCCACTACACCTGCAACTGGCTGCAGCATGGTGCAAGGGTGAGTTACGGCAGCACCTGTGCCCTTTTCCAGAAGGGCAGCTGCCGTAACCCACTTAAGCCATTCAAGAACAGGTAGTGGCTTAGCAGGGTTAGCCCAGCTAGGAGGTGGTCTAAGGGGCATCCATCCTGGCACAGTGATGGATGCCCCCCCACGGCACCACGGAAATGACATGGATGTGCTCCCTGTGCCCCACCCGCTCTGACATGCCCTGCACCCCCAAACTTTGGGAACCCCCAGATCCATTTTTGGCACCATCCCCCCAAGTACATGTGCCAATTGACCAGCCCCCCCAATGCCCCCAGGTGTTTGCCATTGCATTTTGAGGTGGGGGGCTCCAGGAGACAGTAGATTGCGTGCCACAACTTGTGGCATCCAGGTTCAGTGCACCATTCCTTTGGTGCTAGCCTGTGGCTGCCACAAGTCATGGGCATAGGTGCTGGGGACCCTGCTTGTCCTGAAATATGGTGCAGGGTCCCTGGCATAGCACTGCATGGTGCAGCTTGCATATGCCCGCAAGTTGCGCCATGTGCTTTGGAATCAGGCCCCTTGTGTAATTTTCTGCAGTGAAATTCTACTTGTGCCCAACAGAATTATGCATAGTGGAACTTCATAGAAACTTTTGCCAGAAAAGTACCACTATATATACTCTTCATCAGGTGAAAGTGGACACTTCAACAGACAAAAACTATGCAAATTGTGGCTGCCGGGAAAGCACATTTGGGAATACTTTGTTAAGTTCTTCTAGTAGTATATTCAAGTTTAATTATTTTTCACACCTAAGTTATACATTTGGGGCCAGCCTGTTGGCACTGGAGGTTGAGGTGCTGGTCACTACATCTTGCCCAAGCTGGCAACCCAGGTTCAGAACAAGCCTGGACCACCGGGGATCAGCAGGGATAAGAGAGGATTGAGCATCCGGAGAATCCTCTCCTCTCTCAGGAGAGAAAGGGTTGTCATCCTGCTAGTTGACAGCCCTCTCTGCTGATGGCTGGAGGGCAGTACGTGTCTGGAGGTATGTACCGATGTCCTCACATCATTAGGGGAGGCGGGGTGGGATAAAATGGTGGAAAAAGAGCTGGCAGGCTCCATGATGGCCCATCACATCCCTGAGGGCCACCCCGGCTTCTGGATTATTGCTCTGGTGGGGAGGGAGATAGCCAGCACCCTCCTCCCTGATCACACTGCAGAGGAACATATGGGGGTTGGCAAGAGCAGGGATGCGTGGACTGGAAAGTGAGTCCCACCAAAGGAGGGCCACAGCTGCCTGCCAGGGCTCCAGAAGCATAAAGATATAATAGAACAAAAAAGTTATACATTGGGTAATAATTCAGTAATGTACATGAAGTACATTCAATGTATAAGGACAATTCTTGAGTAAAGATTACCCTCCACTTCAGAAGACTGAAATAAAATCAGTAGTTATTAAATGTTAATGCTAGATTTTCTTCATTTAAAGAGATTTCTGATGAAATCTGAGTTCACAGGTATCATTACTACAAACGTTTCAGAAGTTATCATTTTTCTTTCTATTCCTTTGTTGTTTCCCCTATCCACTGCACAAACAGTCATGGCTTCTTTGGCTGCTTCATACTTCATGGCTGGGGAGGAGCCAGCATGCAGAGAATATAGTGCATGAGTGCCAGGCAGCCTACCTCCTCTCCACAGGAGCTGGCTACCTCACCACTGCAGCCTCCAGCATGTGCCTTCCTACAGTGAAGACAATTAATAGTTGCCGTTTTCCTTTTTAATTTTTAGAGCTCCATTTTGAACTCATTTCACTCATCACTGTGATTTCAATAATTCTGCCTCTAATCCTCTTGTTCTTCACTTGACTCCTGTGAGGATATAGCCATCCTAATTAGATAGGTCATCACTTTCAAACTAGCCTTATTATTGTGGGCACTGAGAAATACCCATGTATTTGGGATGTTGCTGTTGATTGATTTTGTACAAACCTTTCAAAAATCTATCATTAAAGTTTTTATCTTGAAATAGTTATATTTCATATTTGACATGTTTGCATCATTCTGCCAGATTACTCAGTCTGAACTATATACAGCTATTTTTAATTCTTTACATAACAGTGTGACTAAAACTAGATGATAATGCATTCAGACACTGTTAAGTTTTCTTCACGGAACCCTGTAGTGTCCCTGTCTGGCATGAATTAATAGACTACAAATCAATGCATCCTTTACCCCTGTGAAATGCCTCATTATTTGGCAGAATGTAACATCTTATTAAGTATTTCTCAGAATGAATAAGTCCATTAAGAAATGAATAAGGTATTAGGAAATGATTGTCGAAGAATGTGAAAAGGACACATCAGATATTTTTATGCCACAATTTAGGAAAACACTGTTGCTTATTTAAAAATTGCATTACATCATTATTAGCCAGTAACCATATTCTGCTCCAACTGGATATGAAAAATGTATTTTTCTAACTAAATCTCATAACTCTACACCTAACAAAACCGACATTTATTCATTAAAGGATGCAATAGTTCTGCTGACCAATCACAGTCCTCAGATAACCTGTAGGTGAGACACTTTAAGTGATGTGAGTCTCATGCACAGATGCCCTTACAATGGGCATGTCCAGACCATCTATTTTTTCACTTCTTTTATTTCATAAATAGCAGCACTCCCTGGACCTACAATGTTTTAATGTATCTCTTATAGCCACTCATTGCTTCACTCTTCTGTCACCCAACACGTGTGTAAACCCGTGTTCACACTACATTGAGCAGTTCCAATGTATGTACTGACACAGTAAATTCTAAATTCTGTTTTGTTAATTGGTACAACCCATAAAGATAGAATAAGTAACAGCAGACAGATGAACAGCTGTAATGTTATATCAATTTGCCATGAGAGCGAAGGACTGCATGTCAGCATCTAAGTCATTGGTGGATAATGACTGCAGTGATTGTGTGCATACTGTCTCTGCACCACCAGTATTAACCCATTGGTATATATTGGTTGCCATGATTGCTTGCATACAGTCTCTGCACTATCATTATCCATCCTGTTGGTAAATACTGGCTGTCATATTTGTTTTCATGTAGTCCCTGCACTTCTTGTATCCAACTCATCAGTGTACTTACTGTATATTGGCTTCTATGTTTACCTGCATGCAACTCATGCAATTCCCTAATCTAACACAATAGGTAAGAGTGACTGTCCTTTTTGTCAGCATACAGTCACTGCACTACCAGCATCTAACCCATCAGTGTATCTTTGCTCCCTTGTTTGTGTGCATACAGTCCCTGAACTACCAGGGTCTAACCCATTCATGTATATTCACTGCCCTGCTTATTTGCAAACACTCACTATATTACCAGCATCTAACCAATTGGTGTATGTTGGCTGCCATGTGTGTATACCATCCCTGCACTATCAGTATCTAATTTCTTGATGTACAGTATAATGACTGCCATGTTTGTCTGCATACAGTTCTTGCAGTAACAGTACCTAACCCAATGGTTTGCATTGGCTGCCCTGTTTGTTTGTGTACTGTTCTTGCTCTACCAGAATGTACTTTTCTGCAAACTGTATATCAGCTAGGCCTGGGCAAAATTAACAAATTTATTTTTAGTAAATGTTTCATGAAATTTTGTGGATTTATCTATACTCCATGGACTTTCTTGAAATTTTGTGAACTTGCTATCCATTTCTAACTCAGCCATCTATGTATCTAGATATTTGCTATTCAGTACTGTATGTTAACTTGTTAAGGCATCAAAGGACCTACAAAATGTTGTGACATTCAATCAAGTGGTTTCAAACTTGTAGGAGCTGAAAACCTGGCAATTTATTTCATTTTGAAATTGTGTAGAAATATTTTGCAGCAGTTTGTGTTATATGCCTACAAATTATCTGGCATAACATTTTTTGGAGGGGTCATAGAAAGTGCAGAATTGGGCAGGAAGTATTTTTAAGTTACAGTAGTATATTATTTTGAAAATTATATTGGTGAGATGTTATGAAAAGTTTCTCAACATTTGGATGCTTTTAGCTCTGCTTCCATTGCAGGTCCAGTGCTCACATTGTGTATGCATTTCACATACATAACAATACTAGAGACATATTGGTTTAGTAGTTTTAAATTTACAGTGGAAAGTACTGTAGAAAAATAATTGGCAAAATGTTTTCAGAAATTCATTCAAGCAGAATAGGTACTGCCACTTTGATTTCACTTTTGGAATTCTAATTTCACAAAGCACTCATCGCCACGTCATCTGATTTGGCTGGTCTCCAAATTTCCCCAACTGCAGAGAGCTGTTTGCCATCCTGTACTGTAGTACACCCCAGGTGACTATTTTGCCCCACCCCCACTCTTTTCTGTGAGCATAACCAAAGGGATTCTTTGGAGCTGTTTTCCCCTGATATCATCCTTGTTCTTCACAATGACACCATCCCTTAATAAGAGAGCCATGTATTCCTTTTCCTGTCAGACTTAACCCAAAACAGTTTCTTCCCCCAACAGTTCTCCATGAGTTCCTCCAGGTCCTTCCATCTAAGTGAATCAGACTATCAGACAAGTCAATTTTGCTGAATGTAACTTGCAAGCTCCATTATGACCTGCATTCAAGTGAGAATTGAGGCACCTCTATGCTTACTTTCTGCAGCTAGGGGTCTACTCATTATGTGTCACCCAGCTGAGTTGTCCTTCCATTTGTAAACACATGCATCTAACACCTGCAATGTGTTGTCTCATGCACTAGCTGCCTTCCGTCTCTTTTAGTTTAAATCCCACTGGATGACCTTTTCATTCTCCTGACCAGTATCTCCTCCCTCCTGGTACAGCCACAGCATACCTTGGGCATTCAGGCATGCATTGCACCAGAAGGCCTGCCAGCTATCTAGAAATAGAAGACAGTCCCCCTTTGAACTGACTTTTAGCAAGAGTCAGCTTGCCTAATAGCCTTCTGCCATTTGTCTCAGGCCCCATGACCAAGAGTATCTTGGGAAAGATCACTTTGAATACTATTGACATGTTGGCCAGCAGGAGCACTACCACTCATGACACTGAGTACCTGCATTACAAATGAGCCTAGGACACTGGGGCTGCCTTGTGGAAAGATAATCTATTATCCCAGTGGATGCACTCTTTTCTCTGAAGTGGGTCAGACATGAGCTCTTCTGAACTACCATGTGAGTGACAACATGTGACAATGCATGTGATGCCACATAGGGAGGGAGGGAGAACATTGTCCAATATTGACATGAGCATACACAAAACATACATCACATCCCAATTGGCAGCACCTTTGGTGCTGGAAGAAAAACAAGGAATAACCTCAGCTCATTGAGCAGGAAGTTAGCACCCTCCACAGACTCTGTACCACCAACCATGGCACCCAGCTCTGTACCAGATTCAGCTAGTAGAGGGGTTTGGGAAAAACAAATGATCACACTATGGGTGGTATGGAACTTCTTGCCAGTAGATATTAGGCATACCACAAGCACACAAATGCTCAACTCTCTTCTCAAGATGCATTTCTTCACTACATGCTTTTGCACGTTGCACGGCTGAGGGCGTAGAATTGTGCCCATCACCAATTTCTGCCCAGTTTACTGAGCTGCACTGCTCCACACTTGTATTTTCACAGTCCCCTGCCTATGCAATTACACAGTATACTCTGTTTTGCAACCTAGCACTGTGGATACTGCTATGTATATAGGCCCTCTCAGCTAGCAGCTAGTGGTCCAGCACAACTGTACCACTGTGTTCATAGATAGATGTGCATTATTGCCTTTTTTCTTTAGTGCACATCTAAGCTCTATATACTGTACATTTACTCCATTGTATTTTCTACTGTTGCTTAACGGTATATTCGATTGTATTTATAGTTGTATTTCTACTGTATTTTTTTCCCACTCCCCCACCCCCACCCCCAGGGCACATCTGGAATCGAGTGGTACCCTGCTCAGTATGTCTGCCTGGTAAAACTCCTGAATAAATAAATTAATAAATAAGTAAATGCCATGGAGAAACAACAAGTTGGAATTAGCCCTGGAGAATGTGGGGGCTGGGGTTTATAGGGGGCACTGCTGAAGTGGACTGGCCGGAGACAAGAGGCATAAAGAGAAATTCAAATATAAAGTATTGAGATAGCTTCTGCAAAATTATCACACAATTCCATGATTTTCATAACAACGCATGAAATTTGACTGTAAGTACTTATGTTAGTTTGCAATATCTGGTTGCTTCTAAACTGGTTATCTTTAAAGTAAGAAATTGAAAAATGACACACAAAGAAATTCAATGGCAACATGGAGGGAGCTGTGTGCTGTTGCTCTCTATATTATGGGCCAGTTTTCTTCTATAATGGAGCCAAATACCATGTCACCCCTACAAAAAAGACCAAAGAAAAAGGAAAATTGAACAGCATTTGGAAAAATGCAAACAAATATCTTCATTGGGTGGGGCCAACCTGATTAAAACATTTTTGTCTCATGGGAACCTGGGGCCCTAGAGAAACGGGACCCTAAAGGTGGGTGCTATGCCCCAACAAGAGCCACTGAATGTCAGCCACAGGCAGCCATAAAACCTATGACTACCTGATATGCAAATGATTCCAAAACCAGGGACCATGATACAGAAACTGCATGAATTCAAAATAAAAAAAATGTATTTACTAGTTGCCAGAACAGACTTGCTGGAAAATAAGCCAGGGGTCCTCAAGGTCAGAATTACAATTGATTCAAGGTACAATTCATGAACTGATTTCAAATGCCAATACAATGCAAGCAAAAATATTAACCAATGTACCTAAATCCTTAATAACCACCAGATA
Organism: Neoceratodus forsteri; assembly: GCA_016271365.2. Lineage (NCBI taxonomy): Eukaryota > Metazoa > Chordata > Ceratodontiformes > Ceratodontidae > Neoceratodus > Neoceratodus forsteri. The sequence goes on along the minus strand of CM057456.1, from coordinate 1,157,375,169 downwards.
CTGTGTCTGTATTTGAAGGACATTAGCAATGACTGGAAAGGCCTTAAACAGTGTTCATTTTACAGGCATACTCAAACTAATTGAACTCCGATTTCCATCTTGCACAGATTTGCTGAAATATGTATTTATTTAGTTGAAATTACTCAAACCAGGATAACCCCATGAGATGCAGCATCCTATTTTCATGGGGCTCCAGGGAGGATAACAGCTGTCATCAGGTTAACATAGTCCAGCAGGAATAGTTACATGCAGGCTAAAATATACACAGGAAATTAATTGTTTAATTGTTTAATTAGTATTTTGCAAAGACCTTTGAGCGTGAGCTCTTTTACAAAGGTTCTACGTTAGGCTGGACAATAAGACAATATACATATTCAGTGGTTACAAAGGCCTGATCATTAGGCATTAAAGAGTGAATACATGACAATTAGACAAATAGGAGAAAAAAACTGAGCAGCTGTAATTGAATACTAAACTATTTCTAATTGATTGTCCTAGGTAGCACACCCTTGGAAACCTCCAAATCAGTTGATAGACTATGGCAGAGTAACTGCATAGGGTTTAACACTATCCCAGATGGCGAGAGGCTGGGTGACAGTGAAACAAGGGGGATTGGGTTTGAAACCAACCGCAGAAAGCGAGAGGTGGGGGGTAGTGAAATGAGGTGGGGGTCTGTGTTGGGGGGACCAGCTCCAGAAGGCTTTGTCGAGTATGATGTGTGTGTGGGGGGGGTTGGGAGGAGCAGTACCAAGTGCATTTAAAGAGGACTGATAGCTTACTTAAGCCCTTGGATAGGCTGGAATGGAGGCAGGGTTCTCTAAGTAGCCCTGCTGGGTGTTACCTTGGGGGTAGGCCTGTCTGCCAATTGGGGCCTGAGAAGCAGGTGCATTTTGAATTAGACATTAGGTGCTGTTTGAGGCCTACTTTGAATTAAGACAGGCTGTTGTTTGTTTGTAATTTCATCGGGAGTTCATTTATCCAGAGGGGGGCCTGACAGGAGAAAGCATGCTGCCCTAGTGAGGTTCGATGAAATGGTATGGACAGTGCTCCATTCTTCATCCATCTGGTGATGTATGTTGAGAGAGAAGCCTTGAGCAGGTTTCCCATACAGGGTAGGTTTTTTCCAAGGAGTGCCTTCTTTCCCAGGAGGCAAGTTTGGTATTTGATCCTGTCTTTTAGGTTAAGCCAGTTTGTATGCTCATACAGGGTGCAAGTATGAGTGTAGTGATCTGCACACAGGATGAGGCAGCATGCCTTACTGAGTGCAATTTGAACCCTTTTGAGCACTGTATCAGCAGCAGCTCCATAGACCACCAGCCCATAGTCTATCATGGAGAGTATGGAGCTAGAGACTGAGATTCGGAGTGCTTCCGGGGTGAGGGATTTCTTATGCCTTTAGAGGACCCCGATTTTTGCATTTACCACTTTGACAAGGGAGTCTACATGGTGCGTATAAGTGAGACAGTCATCAATAGTGACTCCAAGGTACTTGAACAAGTGCACCTGCTCAATCTGCTCACCAGCCTTGTTGGTGATTACGAGGGGATCATGCTTGTGTTTGTTTTAGGGGTGGGGTTTTAGCATGGCCTTGGTTTTCTTGTAATTTAGTAGCAGCTTTTGCCTACAGAACCAGTCCTCGAGTTTATTGAAAGAGTTCTGTAGTTCTGTTTGTAGGGCAACCTGAGAGGTGCTGCTGCTCAGCAGCACGGCATCAACTGCATACAGAATACGTTTGGTGTCATAGGCTGTGGGTAGGTCATTTACAAAGAGGCTGAAAAGCAGGGGCCCTAGAACTGATCCTTGAGGGACTCCTAGGAGTACATCTCTGGAACTGAATAACATCTGCCCGATTATGACTGGCTGGCTCCTGTGTGTTAGGTAGTCATTGAACCAATTCACGGTGTTTGGTGCCACACCCAATCTTTGGAGCTGGGGTACTAGTAGAAGGTGGTTGACAGTGTCGAAGGCTTTGGTGAGGTCTATGAAGATGGACCCCACCAATTTGCCTTCATGCAGTGCCTTGTGCACATAGTCAGTGTATTCCAGCAGTGCCGTGGTGGAACTGTGTTTTTGCCTGAAGCCATGTTGGTTTGGGCAGAGCAGATTGTACTTACTGAGGTATTCTGTGAGTTGACTTGCCGCGATTTTTTCCAAAGCTTTGGATAGTGGGGAGAGGATAGATATTGGACTGTAGTTTGACACCAGCACCTTGTCACCATTCTTATGCACTGGAGTTACCAGGGCTTGCTTCCACACCTCTGGAAATTGAGCTAGGGCCAAGGATTTATTAAATAGCATTGTTATGGGCATGATAAGAACATCAAGGGTGAGAGATAGTAACTTCATGTCTAGCCTGTCACTCCCCAATCTGGTTTTGCCTAAGACTTTCCTGATCATTGTTAGGGCCTCCTTCACCATCACCTTATTAAAGTAGAAGGCCGGGTGGTTAGTTATGAGCAGGTTAGTGCAACCTTGGTCCTCCACAGGCAGAAGGTAGTCTGGAGGCAGCACTGAGGACAGGTCTGTAAAGGCCTGGTTAAAGGCATCAGCAATGGCTAGCAGATCTGAGGAGGATGAGTTATTAATGTTGAGCATCTTAGGGTGCTGCTTTTGATCTTTACCAAGGATGTTCTTGATGTTGTCCCAAAACATCTTTCCATCTCCCCATGCGTTGTTAAGCTGGGTCTTATGGAAATTGGCTTTTGCGAGCCTGATAAGTTTGGTGCACCGATTTCTAGCCATTTTGTAGCACTGTAGGTCATGCTTGCTGCCTGAGTTTAAGGCTTTTTCTCAGAGGCAGTCCCTCTCCTTTAGGATGGAGAGGAGCTTGCCATCAATCCAGCCATTAACCTCCCCCCAAATTTTCCATTTTGTACATGGTGCATAGATATCACAGATGGAATTAAAGCCCTCAGTGAAAACACTAAGGGCCTGGTCCAGCATAAGTGTCTTGTTGATGGGGGACCAGCTGTAGGCAGACAGGGCCAATCTGAGGGACCCATGTTTGTCTTTCTGCAGAACCCTGCTGAAGATGATAAGGGGTGGGCTTTTGGCAAGTTTAGTGGTCCATACAAAGGAGATTGGGGAGTGGTCACTTAGCATGTCTGGGAGAACCCTGAGTTCAGAGAATTGAGTCGGTGAGCTAGCTAAGACCCCGACAATGAGGGTGCTGGTACCAGCCTTGTAGTTCTGCCAGGTGGGGTGAGTTACGAGTTGTGTGAGATTGTGGGAGGTGATTAGGTCTCTGGAGAGCGTTGCCTCCTTACATAACCAGTTAATATTAAAGTCACCAGTTAAGATGAGTCCTGAGCCCTTTCTGAGTGCGATGATTCTTCCATAACAAGAGGAAGGCCTTCCTTGCTTGAAAAAGCAAACAAATGGCTAGATATTCAAAGGGTCCTTAGACAGATGCATGCTGTGCCAAACAACCAGCTTGGGCCAGATTTTCAAAGCAGCCAGATTGCTGCAAGTCACAGGTGTGTCAAATGTATGGCATTCCGGCTTTGTGGCAAGCTAACAGGATTTTCCTTCCTCTGCGGCAGTTGCTGCATGTTAGACCAGCTTTTTGTGGTGTAACCTGAGTCAGTCCCAGGGACTCTTTTTACAGTGCTTGCACCAAATATTTGGTGCAAGCTGCGTAAATTGGGTAAACTATAGCAACTGCATCTGACTTACTAAAATTGGATGCAGTTGCAGCAAACACCTTTGGTGCACTGCCAGATTCAAAGTGTTATACCACAGGACTTGAAGCAAGCCCTACACCACCATTCAAAAATACACCCCTTGTGTCAAATCCAGGTGCACCAAACACTGTGTGCAGTGTTTCGCAAGAAAAGCATTAGCTGTGGCAAAGTCCCCCAGAATGACGCAAGATGACCACTGCATGAAACATGTGATGCATGAGGTCAGAATGATGCAAGTTGAGTGAAAAATACAATTGATGGAGTGAGATGGCACACAAATGGCACAAGTTGAGTTACAAATACAATGTATATGTGAGATGGAGCAAAAATGATGCCAGTTGAGTAAAAAAATGATGCACGTTGAGTCAAAAATACAATGGATATGTAAGAGGGAGCAAAAATGATGCAAGTTAATAAAAAATGGTGCAAGTCGAGTGGAAAATGGTGCAAGTTGAGTCAAAAATATGACGCATATATGAGATACAGCAAAAATGGTGCAGGTTGAGTCAAAAATATAATGCATTTGTGAGATGAAGCAACAATGAGGCAAGCTGAGTCACAAAATGGTACAGATTGAGTCAAAAGTACAATGCATATTTGAGATGGAGCAAAAATGATGCAAGTTGAGTCAAATAATGGTGCAAGTTGAATTAAAAATATGATGCATATGTGAGATGGAGGAAAAATGATGCAATCTGGGTAAAAAATTATTGCAGCTGAAATGGCCTCTGGACATATTTTACTTGGTACAAACAGCATTATGATGTCTAGGTTGCAGGACTCTTGAGGCAAAATGCCAAAATTAGTACCATAGTCAGGTCTGTCCACCTGCTGTGGTCCTCTGAATATGCTCTAGTGTCAGTTAGACCAGCTCTGGCTTGTCTTACAGTTGCATGCATCTTTGACACAGTGTCGACAGCTTCCACATTAGAAAATCCAAAAGAAGAGGATGATGCATCATTTTTTTGATGCAAGCCCTGTTGCATCATGGTGCACCTATTTTATTTATGCAAGCCTGATGCAAGCCACTTTGTTTCAGGAAGTTCTGCTTTTAATGCAAGCAGCATTAGAAAATCAGAACTGACACAAGTTTCAATGCAGCTTGCTCCTTGCATCAATCTTTTCTGGCACAAGCACCTTGCGTCATTCTTGGCCCTTTGAAAATTGAGCCTAAACCCTAAAGGTAAGTACAAGATTTGAAGGTGGAGGGTTGTAAATCCTTCCTTTAAATCTGGGGGACCATAACCCAATTCAGTGTGTTTTATTTTTACAAAGAACTTGGGGAAATAGAAAGCATGACTGTTGGGTACATGACTAGAGGAGATTCAATGTATTATCCTTTAGGGATAGTCTTAGAAACTTTGATTGGTCAAGACTATTTTTGATCCCTGATTTAAACTTGGCTATCCAGTAATTTACTGATTCTTTCTTGGATATTGTCCGGCTCCATGCCCCAAAAATAAAAAAGAGCAATAATACCAAAGACTTGCCATGCCTTAGTGAAAAATTGAAAACCTAGTTACGTATGAGGAATACAATATGGAAAAAAGCTAAGAGAACAAGACTAGTGGAAGACTGGGGCTTATTTAAGTGCTGGCGGAATAAATGTAAATGAGTGATAGCTTTAGCTAAAAAAAATTCTATCGGAAATCTTTTAGTAAGATGCAGGACCCAAATAAATTCTGGAAGAATATCTCCAATTTAAAAAATCTGGTAAAGTATAAAAATCCTATTAGTTTAGTACAGGGAGAAAAGTTGATAGATAATCCCTTAGAGGTAACTAACTTATTAAATCATTATTTTAAGGAATTACCAGACTTGGAAATTCCAAAACTGGAAGTAGCTAATTTTGTACAAACACAGTCTGTCACTTCTATAGCTAATAATAAGGGATTTAAACTTAAAAAAATTGAAGTAAAGAATGTAGTTAAAGAATTAAAAGTTTGAAAGTGCTAAAGAGAGCAGGACTAGATGGTATCGATTCTAGGTTTTTGAAGTTAGGTTCTGACATAATAGCCCCGATAGTTACATATTTTTATAATTGGAGTATACAATCTTCCTCTGTACCCGAACTGTGGAAAATGGGAGAAATCGTTCCCATACATAAAGGTGGAGACTTTACAGCTCCTTCTAACTATAGACTGATCACCTTGCTCCCTATTCTTTTAAAGATCCTGGAAAAGTTGGTACATTACCAGCTTGGCCATTATCTTGAACAAGAGGGGATCTTAACAAAGTATCAATATGGGTTTAGGGAGGGTAGGTCCATGAACACCACCCTAATTGATTTTGGTGATTTGGTGGCAACATCACTAAATCAGGGTAATTATACTGGGGCGGTGTTCATGGACCTAAGCAAGGCTTTTGATTTGGTACATCATGAGACCCTTTTGCACAGGTTGTTGGATATTGGGGCTCAACAAGAATCTTTGCAATGGTTTAAATCCTACTTATCTGATCATAGGCAAAGAGTGATCTGTGGAGCTGCTGTCTCAGGTCTCCTGGATTTAGATAGAGGTGTACCACAGGGCTCTATTTTGGGCCCTGTGTTGTTTAGCATCTATGTAAACAGCCTTGTAACTCACATAACCAGTACTGAGATCAGGCTTTATGCAGATGATATTGAACTAATTGCATCTGCACATAATCCTGGAGACCTGAGACAGCGGTTCCAGACAGACTTTCTTAACATTGAGACTTGGATGAGAGATTCAGGTCTTATAATAAGTATTAAAAAGATGCAGAGTATGATCTTTTCAGTAGGATCACATGAAAAAAAGGATTTTTCAGACTTACAGATTACTTTTTTTGATGGGACTAAGGTTCAGATGGTATCTATTTATAAATATTTGGGAGTCCTTGTTGATTCCCAGTTTTCTTTCTCTGGACACATTTTGTTACAAACAAAAAAGGTTAGCCAAAGATTGGGAGCCTTGAGAAGGCTGTCTGGATGTTTGACCAGCGATATTAAAACCAGACTGGTAAAACAACTACTGCTGCCTGTACTTGATTATGGATTTCCATTATATATGCACTCTTACCAAAAGTCTTTGGCTATGATAGATCAGATATATTATAGGATGGGGAACTACATATTATGGAATAGATATGGGGTTCATCAATGTCTGGTCTATCAGGAACTTGATTGGTTACATCCGACAGCACGGAGGAGGTATTTATGGTCAGTGGTATGCCACAGCCAAGTTTATCCCAAAAGTAAAAAATTGCATCCACTAAATCATTTAATATGTCTGAACTTAAATTTAACATACTCAGACAGGTTAAGGAAAACATCCAGGAAATTGCCTTTGATTCGAAATATGAACCAGATGGGGATATAATTCTTCAGAACAGTTTAGCAAAGACTACCACTTCAATTAACTGAGATTCTTGATTTGCACACATTTAAACTTAAATTGCATTATTACTTGAAAGTTTGTTGTAATTGTTTTTAGATTAAGTGTTGTTTTTGTTCTGTATGTATTTATTATATATTGTTTAAGTCTTATTGTTGTAATTATAGATATGTACCACAGGAATTTGTTGTAAATGGGGATTTACTTCTCCAACAAATCTGCCTGTATAAAAATAAACTTTCAAACAAACAAATAAACAAACATCCAGACGGTAATCAAAACAAGCAATTGAAGTGGATTTACTGCTAACAAAGAACATGAAGGTTGTTATGCAACATGGTCGTGGTCGGGGAGAGGGAGATTCTTGACCAAAACAAATACAAGGAGTTCTAAAGTAACTGGAAAGACCGGACTTGAAGATTTGCAACCTAAAACATTCCTTAGCCAGAGAGGGACTTTGTTCCAAGTGTTTGGTGCTGCAATTGCAAAGGCCTTTCTATCAAATTTATATTTCATCCTTGGAATTGAAATGGTAAGTACTAATGTTGAATGGAGTGAGAAGGCAAAGCTTGACTGTATGAGGAGGGCTAGGAGATACTGTGGTGGTTGTGCAAAAGTAACATGGTATATCATTGCCACACAAACACGGTACCCATTGAATAACAATGATGCATGGTAAAGTTATACTTTTGTGTGATCACCACTGTACTCTTGGGCTTTTACTTATACATAGTTGTACAACAAAGGAAGCCAGTGGTAGTAATGTCTTCATCAGGGACTTGTCCAGTTAAGCTGGTCATAGAGTAGACAATGGTGGGTAAACCATACAGAAGAGAGGATGAACATGGAGCAGCAGAGTGATTTTGTTTGCACAGCAGTATACAATGTCACCATAGTCAGTGGAGAGAGGCAGGAAGTGGAAGGCTACCTGATTACTTATGTCAGCACTGAGGAAGCATTTAACCTGTAGAGAATGTTTAGCTTGGCTCCTACAGTTGATAAGATGTGATCAATGTGCCTGCTGTATGTAAGTGGTACCTCTGCTTGCAAAATTCCCATGAAATTATAATTTTGTTTCCATTAAATTTTAGCTAAAGGTTTGTGAAATTTTGCTAAAATTGTAATTTCAATTATCTCCATCTAATCTTGACAGTATTTGTCCAAACTGTGACACATTTGGAATAATAGCTGCACACATGCAGACTTACAGAAGTGTACAATGCTTCTAATCTCTGTCTTTAATGGTGACTGAGTTATAAGCCCCCAAACATTTGGAAATTTTAAAATTACATATCACAATTAGATCCAGATGCAAAGGCTAAATCTGTATGTCAGCATATCACAATTAGTAAATTACAGAATTGTAAGCCCCTATAACTTAAAAACTAGAAAATGAATATCACTATTTCTTTAGGTTCATTGACCCTAAATATTAGGCTTTGAGGTCACCCCCATGACCCACCAGCGGAGCATCATGCTACCACCCTTATGACTTGGAAACAGAAGCAAACCTTGGAAGTCATGTTGGGATGGCAGACCTTTGCTGAGACAGCTGTTACTCAGTAGTGCACCTTTTGCTGGTAAGGGTTGGTAGTGTATTCCACCAACTCAGTGACTCCTGTGACTGGGCCACAAGGCTTGCTCTTGTCACAGGGGAAGCTGTAACTGTGTGAGGCTGACAGGGGCACAGACCCCACTAGGGGAAGTGTGAGGGAAAAATTGTGGGATAATAACCCAGTGAATGATGGCTATGTTCATCCAAATCAGGGTACATCTGCTGATCATCAACTTCAAGTTTATAATGTTCTCAGTTTGTCATTATGTTTACAATTTCTATATGAGATTTTTATTGTGTTGTACTAATGTTATTACTGTCCCATACCCTGAAGTTTCTCTCCCATTTATTATATGTTATATATTTGTTCCTTTGGGCATTTATATTCTGAGAGATTTGCAACTGGGTATGTCACCATGTAACCTGTATAATGTTTCTGTTTACCTCCTGTTTTGTGATTCTCCAAGGTCATGCATGAAAATAGGCAAATTTCTTGTCTACTGCAACTTCCTGGTTAATAAAAACTAAATAAATAAATACCCCTGTCAATAGAGCATATCCCCATCAGGGCCAGTGGCACTGAGGGTTGAGATGCTGGACACCACACCTTGTGCCACACCAGCGACTCAGGTTCGAGAATGAGCCCGGGTTGCCATGGTCAGCAGGGGGCGAGAGAGGATTGAACATACAGAGGACTGCTCAACTCTCTCAGGGAGGGATCCAGGGACAGCCTGGCACCGTAGCAGTCCCCAGTGGTGACCAGAGGCTCTGCAATGCTCAGGGCCAAAGTAGTGGGACAAAGAGCCACGATGGACGTTCCTGGAATGATTGCATGCTAAGGCTCTGAGAGGAGGGAGGGCAGGAGGGCATAAGAAGGAAAAACCCCTTTTCTCCAAATATGCAATGGCTCCCTATTGGGCTGGCTGCTACACCCCCAGTACTGGGTCCTCTTTCCATCCCTTCTGCCTCTCATCAGCTCAGCCAGGCAATCTAGATTATAGATAGAGCACTACGAATGGTTGGCGGCCCTACCCTGAGGGGCTCAGAGTCAGGGGGCTCATCTGGTGTGGGTCCGTTGAGAGGCAGTAACATATACAGTGGCGTGAAAAAGTATTTGCCCCCTTCCTGATTTTCTCTATTATTGCATATTTGTCACACTGGATGTTTTCAGGTCTTTAGACAAAATATAATATTAGATAAAGGGAACCTGAGTGAACAAATAACACTTTTTTTTTTTACTTATTTCATTTATTTAATGAAAAAAGTTAACCAACACCAACTGGCACTGTGTGAAAAAGTAATTGCCCCTAGTTAAATCAACCCAATTAAAGGGATAATTAGAGTCAGCTGATTGAACACAGCCAGGCTTGATTACAGCCAGCCCTGCTCAATATAAACCTCACTTATTTTGGCCTTACCATCAGAGTCACGTTGCCAGCACAAAGATTCAACAAGCACATTATGCCATGATCAAAGGAAGTTCCTGAAAAGATCAGAAAAAATTGTTGCCCTCTATCAGTCTGGAAAGGGTTACAAAGATATTTCTAAGGCTCTGGGACTCCATCGAACCACAGTGAGAGCCATAATCTCCAAATGGAGAACACTTGAACAATAGTGAACCTTCCAGGAGGGCGGCCCACAAAATTACTCCAAGGGCACAGTGTAAAATCATCCAAGAAGTCTCAAAGGATCCTAAAACAACATCCAAAGAACTGCAGGCTACCTTGCCTCAGCTAAGGTCAGTGTTCATGACTCCACAATCAGAAAGAGACTGGGCAAAATGGGCTTCATGTGAGAGTAGCAAAGGAAACCACTGCTAACCAAGAAGAACATAAATGCTCGCTCTCATTTGCCAAGAAGCACCTGGATGATCCACAAGCCTTTTGGGAAAATGCTCTATGGACAGATGAGTCCAAAGTGGAACTTTTGGACAACATGGATCCCATAATGTCTCGCAGAAGCAAACACAGCATTCCACAGTAAGAACACCATACCAACAGTCAAACATGGTGGTGGTAGTGTGATGGTGTGGGATGCTTTGCTGCCTAAGGACCTGGATGACTTGCCATAATTAAAGGAACCATGAATTCTGCTCTGTACCAGAAAATTCTTAAGGAGAATGTCCAGTCATCCTTCCGTCAGCTGAAGCTGAAGCGTAGTTGGTCATGCAGCAAGACAATGATCCAAAACACAAAAGCAAGTCCACATCAGAATGGCTAAAAGAAGTAAAATTAAAGTTTTGGAGTGGTCTAGTCAAGTCCAGACTGAAACCTAATAGAGATGCTGTGTAGGACCTGAAACGAGCAGTTCATGCTCGAAAATCTACCAAATGTTACTGAATTAAAGCAGTTCTGAGAGGAAGAGTGGGTTAAAATTCCTCCACAGCGATGTGAAAGACTGATATTGAATTATAGGAAGTGTTTGGTTGCAGTCATTGCAGCTAAATGTGGCATAACCAGTTATTAAGTGTAAGGGGCAATTACTTTTCACACAGTGCCAGTTGGTGTTGTTAACTTTTTTTCATTAAATAAGTGAAATTAAAAAAAAAAACAAGTGTTATTTGTTCACTCAGGTTCCCTTTATCTAATATTACATTTTCTCTAAAGACCTGAAAACATCCAGTGTGACAAATATGCAATAATAGAGAAAATCAGGAAGGGGGCAAATACTTTTTCACGCCACTGTATGATAAGGAGAGGACCAGGGTGGGTGGTTGAGCAGACTAGTGAGCTGGAACAGCCAGAGAGAGTTCTGGGGATTAGGAGATAAAAAGAGTTTGAAAAAAAAAACAGAGTATATCCCCAAAAGATGAACTGCCAGCAGAAGAGAAACCAATATGGAAGAAAAGAGACCGTGTGTATCAACTCTCTGACCTCTTACTCAAAGGCTGGCCAAGATGTGAGCAGCCAAAGATTCTAATATAATAGCAGTAATTAAAGGAGAGCTGTGCTGAATCCATAAATTATTTTTACCAGAATAAGCTGTTTTTTTAAATACTGGTTCACATTCTGCTATTGCTTTAGCTATACAGCCTTTTTGGTTATTCAAATAGTTTTTCTGATTTACATGCTGCTGGTAAGAACCATTTTAGAACTGTATAATGCAGTTTATGCCCCTGTTCTGTTCTTCTATTGTTGGAACAATACATCCCTGTTCTATTATAGAACTCTATGGCTGAGTGGGACATAAACTATGTCACACAGTTCCAAAATGGTGCTTTATATCAGAGTGTATATCATGAAAACCCACTGAGGTTACTATTAGGTCCATATACAGTAGATTTAACAATAACAGAAATCAAACCAATACTTACAAAAACAGATTCTACTGGGAAACATTACTTATACATTCAGTGCAGTTCTCCTTTAAAGTTGGATTTCATGAGCTTTTGTGAAGTTGCGGAATGTTGTGATACTTTTGTCAGAGCCATGTCCATACATTTTGCCAAGTCATACATTTGACTTGCCATTGTTGTCGTAGAGGAAGGTAAAGACTGGGTAAAGTTGCAGTAAGGTAGCATGCATAGGAGGTTCAATAGTAACAATATAGTAGTGCCAACCGTCAGGTCACTATCTTGAGTGAAGAACATGAATAATGGTCATGGGCATCACTGTGCACAAGCCTACCTTCTTGCAAAATGCCTGCTAACCACTAGAGCTTAATGACTTGTGGAAGCACATACATGTGCAGCATTGTTGCCGTACAATGCCACCTGCTGGCTCATTAACAGCATTGTAGATAACAATATATATTTTAACTGTTTGAAAACAGTGGCACCAAGTGTCGCCAAACCTTACAACTAGTTGCTACTTAGGCCATTGTGATAGAAGTATCTGGATATTTTTAGTCATGATGAAGTATGATGCTGGGCATCACTGTCACAGGAGTGTTGGGGGGCACTGCAGGGCCACAATGCTAGTGCAGGTAAATTGATTCAGTGATGATAAGTGCTTTGTGAAAGATAAATTCCACAAGTGGAATTTTACTGGCATGACCAATTATGCAACTATGAATGACTGAGCAAATTTTAATCTGCTAAACCACATTTATTCAGCTTAATCTGATTCCAGGACATATTCAGTTTGGTATGCATGCCAAATCTTAAGTGCATACCTGCAATAGCAGTAGAGCTATGAACATCTAAATATTCGAAAAATGTTAACATAATTTAACAAATAAAATAGAGACATAGAAGTTGATGGCAGAAAGCCCCACAAGACCCATCCAGTCTACCTGTAACTCCTCAAACTTCTCTGACTTACAAGTTAGGTAACCAACTACATCTCTATTTAGCAGTTTCTAAGACTCTTCCAAGAAAGTATGCTTATAAATTTTCAAGTATCTAGCTCCAGTGGTGGCTAAGTTGTAACACCAAAATAGTTTCAAGAATTTTCAAATGAATTATAAATTGCCAGACTTTGAGTGCCTATAACTCCTCAACACCTTATCTAAATCTCATGCAACTGGGAACACATTTAGGGTCCCCTCACAATAGTAAGCCTGCCAGGTTTTGATCTATAGCTATAGGACTGAGTTATGACCAATTAAAAAAATTTCTAAAACGTCACAAAATTTCATGAAATTTGTATGGAATTTCAGGAAACTTTTGCAAAATCAGAATTTGTTAATTTTGCCCAGCCCTAGAAGGTGTATTATGAAACATTTTTATAAACTGTACCTGTTGGAAACAAAATTTCTTAATTCAGTAGGCATATGAATACAGTACATTAGGAATTTCAAAAAGGAGAGTGTAGTCCACATATAGGTCAAACCATGCTCAGGTAGAAAAATGCAGAACAAAGAGAAAAAGTCATCACTGGTCTCTGCTAGTAGCACTGCAAAGGCTAATGAGGTATCTAACTTTACTGAATGCACAAAGCTGCTAAACTTAGCAACAGTCACCCTGCCAAGCTAGGCACTCGGGACAATCAAGCAACTGAAGCACAAGCAGCTCACCTGAGTAGCTGAGGAAGCCAAATCTCCAGCCTGATAACTTTCGAGGTAAAAAGAGCCTCTTCTCTTCGTCTGGACACCTGCAGAGGGGTGCTAGCCCGGCGCTTTGCGCCGTCTGCCCCGCCCGCCCCAACCACCCTCCCACCCAGGGGCGGCTGTCAATTTAAGGATCCACCCCATGACATCACATCCGGTGATATCACGTCCTGTTGCCCACTTTCCCATTTGCAGGTTATACCTGCTGGCCACTAGAGGGACCTATGCTCCCTCACTACTTCCTACTCCTACCTGTACAGAACTACTTCCCTGGAATCTTGCTCACCACAATGTATTGGCCCTGCCTCACGCTCTGCCTGTGCCTATTCCCACTAGCAGTGCACTTACCCACTTACCCATCTGCTAGTTCACACTGTGCCCTGGCACCCCTCTCTCCCCTTGCTCCTGAACCTCCTCTCCTGCCTCTTGGGACCTCTGTGTGTCCCCATCCACCCTGCCCTCCCCCTAGCTTTCTCTTCACCTCAGGCACATCTGGGTGTCTTTTTATTCTTGCTTTCCCCTCCTGTACCTCCTTGCCCACCCCCTGCTCCCTTAGCCTCCCCTTCCCTCCGTCTCATGTCAATCGTAGGAAAACCTCTCACCATCTCCCAGCCAGGGTGTTAGTCATGCTACTACTCCTGTCAGGGAACATTCATCCAAACCCTGGCCCGGTTCCCAGGAGCTCCCCAACTCGCACCACAGGCCTATGCATGGTCTCCATGAATATCTGTAGCCTCCTAAAAAAGTTTGACTCACTACAATGCCTGGTCACATCAATTAACCCTGATGTCATCACCCTGGTTGAGACTTGGCTGTCAAAATCCTCCGACTCCTAGTCTCCCTTCCTGGTTTCACCTTTCCGGTCCGAACGCAGTGGGAGATCGGGCGAAGGCGCTTATTTATGTCAAGGAATCTCTCCCCGTACTAGCCCTGCCCACTCCCATCCTTGACTCCAGGGCCCAGGCGCTTACGCTGAAACTAACCCCTGACCCTTTAAAGGGACCCCTTTATCTGACTACTGCATACGTGCCCCCCAGGGACCAAACGCAGGCCATTGCCTCTCTTACAGAATACCTTACCTCTCTACCTCCTTCCGCTGATCAAATTCTGGTGGGTGACTTAAATGTCAACTGGCTCAGCCCCTCCTCCTCCTCTACCCGAGACTCCTTTTCTGCAATAGACCTAACGCAACTAGTTACCCACCCTACCAGGACTAACCCCAAGAGAGGCTCCAGTACCCTGCTTGATGTGATACTCACCAACCGCCCTAATCGGATCCCCAATGTACAAGTCCTCCCAGACTCTCTCAGCGATCACTCCCCCATTCTATTCCACTGGTCAACCTCAGTCCCCAAACCCATAGCACAGTCCACATGCCGGCGGCGTCTAGTACCTGGTGGACTGATAAAACTTAAGGAACTTCTGTCCCAAATTGACTGGTCTCCTATACAGGCAACTCCTGACATCGACACAGCTCCCTCCTTCTTTACCCAAACTTTTAATAATGCCTGTGATATCTTTGCCCCAGTGTTGACCCGCCATTCTAAAAGGAAGAATGCCCCTGGGTTACCCCAGCTTTGATCCACCAGCTCAAACATAGGGACAACCTATGGCACCATGCCATTGAGACTGGCTGGCCCTATGACAGGCGGTTATATGCTGTCACCAAACAAGTGCACTCGGGCTCAGAAAGGCCAAGTCTGAGCACCATCGGGTCCTCACTCACTGCTCGTGGGGAATCCCAGAACCTTCTGGGATAACATTAAACAGTTAAATGGGAGTGCACACTCCCCCACCCACCCAGGTCAACATTAATGGTGTGATCTCCTCAGACCCAGCCCTCATAGCCAACCACCTCAACACCTCATTCACTGACCTTAGCCCTATCCTCCTACAAATTTTTGACCCTCCTCCTCCAGCACCTGCCATAAATCTTTCTCACTTTATTTTCTCCTCCGCCATGTTTCTGCCCAAGAACTTAGGCGCACCTTGTCACTGCCCTCAAGAGTAATAGTACAGGCAGTGACACCCTGGATCCGTGGTATCCCACGGCTGGTCTTAGACACAGTCCTTACCCGATCACATGCCTCATCAACCACTCTCTTTGCCTGGGAAGGTTCCAACTGCCTGGAAAGTCACCACTGTCACCCCTATCTTTAAAGGTGGTGATAGGACTGTGGCTGGAAACTATCGACTGATCTCCATTCTCTCTCCTCTCTCCAAGGCCTTGGAAAAAGTGGTGGCCTCTCAAATCTCTGACTACCTCTCCACCTACAATGTCCTTTGTCCTGAGCAGCATGGCTTCCGAGCGGGCCACAGTACCAACACAGCCCTCCTAGAGTTCTCCAACTTTCTCCACTCCTCCTTAGACACTGGTTCTCTGGCTGGTGCTGTATTCATTGACCTCTCAAAAGCTTTCGACACTGTCTCCCACCCCCTCCTTCTTGATGCCCTTAGTCTCTTGGTTTTGCTGCTGGGCCTATCTCCTGGTGCACCAGTTATCTGTCTGACCACTCACAGCGTGTAAAAATTAATGGGACCTACTCAGACATCTGTCCCATCTTTTCTGGGTTCCCAGGGCTCCATTCTGGGCCCTTACTATTCTCCTTTACCTTAACACCCTTCCACGCTCTTGCTCGGGAACATTCTATTGTACGCTGATGATGCAGTCATCTTTGCCTCAAGTCGTAACCCTACTGCCCTCCAGGACTCGCGCAGAAGTCCTTCACTGAAGCCGAGGGCTGGTTCAAGGAACATAGAGTGGTGATAAATCTTAAAAAACAAAACCATGTTCTTCACTCATCCCCAAAACAAGTCCTGCAACTTCAAACTCCTCATCCACTCTGGGTCCTCATTCACTCGAACAAGTTTGCTCCTATAAATACCTAGGGATCCATTTTGACCCCTCCTCTCCTTCCATGGACACATTGCTGCCCTAGCCACTGCCACTAATATCCGATTGGGCATCTTACATCGGTATAAACACTGCTCTCCCCGAGGCTCTTTGACTCAGTCACCTCCTCATCCTGTCCCTAGTGGACTATGGACTGCCGGGTGTATGGTGCTGCTGATCAGACCGACTCCATAAAATTTGCACTACCTGAATAAGGCCTGCAGGTTAATCGGAGCACCTAGGATGACACACACCTGTCTACTGTATGCTAAAGCGCTGGTACTTGATCTCGACAGGCACCTCAAATATCTTACCTGTACCCTTACAAAAAGGACCCTCCTTGGGCTTTCCCCACCAGGATTGACCACCACCATACGCTCTGTCCCACTAGTTCATACTGGACCTCTGGGAAAACCCTCTTGTTATCCCTAGAGCTAGGACCTCTCACAGCCAAAGAGCCTTCAGCTTTAGGGCCCTCCTGGTTCAACACACTACCCCCTCCATCTCCGAGCTCCAACTATATCGTGCTTCAAAACTTCCTTGTAACCACCTTTATTAACACCGATGCTGTAACTGCCACTAGTCAAAGCTGTACTCAATACTTATGACAAAACTTATTACTAAGCTGCTATGACGACATAACTCTGGTATTGTTTGCATCCATCCTACCTGTACCAGCTTGTTTGTATCTATGTCTTAATTTTACTGTTATACTTATGTGTTGTACTGCTATACTGTGTATTTTGGTTTGTCTTACTGTGACAAGGTACCTTTGTAAATGAGCCTATGGCTCAAAGGTTTTCAAAACTGCTGTTTAAATAAAATAAAAAAATTAAAATAAAAGTGACCATGCAGAATTTTGCATCTGAATCAATGTTTTTTAAAAGATGTTTTTGCTAAAACAGGCCAACACATATAAGTGCTAGTGGAGGTATTTATCTGTGAAATAACTAGACATTCTCCATGATAATACTGCATATAATACTGCAGTACAGTGTTTGGAAACATCCTGGCAGGTGCCGCAGTGCAAGTTCTTTGTGTCATATACTGTACATCAGCACCTTATGAGATATTTGTCTTACAATTTATTTGTAATATACAGTATGGTTACTGTTATTTTCAGTGGAAGTCTGGTAGTGTCTGTCAGTCATAATACCATTGTTCTGACAATAAGAATCCATAACACTACTGATCTGATGTAAAAAACATGGTACAGTATTACACAAAGAAATTCTTCACTTGTTCACCAGCTCCCATGAAACAGTTGAAATGCTACTGCCCCAAGTGCTATCTTCACACTCCAAATTAGATTAACAAAGAAAGAAGTTGCAAGACTTTTTTGGTTAATGGACAATTTTATTTCTCCTGTTTATCCCAATCCTCAATTAAAACTTATGATCACATATTTACAATTATTTATCGTTCATCTCTAAGGTAAGGCTGTCTTTATCAGCGATTTTATTTAATATCACAAATGACGCTGTTCCTGGGATTGGAGGTGGGAGATTAGAGAATGTGTGTAGGTAGCTCAAATCACATAAACAATTTTACATTCAGAAGAAGAGTGTTATTTTCACTGCAGAAATGCTTAACTATGTCTCAGGAGAGTTCACACTATGAGGCTCGCAAGCTAGGTAGAGATTTCTGTTACTCTCTGTGGCTGCCTGCCTGCTGTCAACACAGTTTCTGCATTTACTAATCAGGCTGGGAGTTTAAAACTTTGCTGTACTGGGATGATTACTGGTTGTCAGGTAAAAACAGCAACCTTATATTACAGTCAATATTAGATGTGCATCCATCTATTACAGCTACTGTAAATCTGTTTTGGTATTTCTGTGACATCACAAATCTCTTGAGCAGTGCTCTCAAGGTTTATGAAGTCATGGGAATCCCTTAATGGATATACAGAATCATAACTGCTGGATGTGCATCTATTGTTCTATTTATCTTAGATAGCCCAACTGAGATGCATAATCATGTTTAGTACAGGGGCATACTTATTATTACAAAGGAAGTCATTGGCTTTTGTGAAATTTCAGTCTAGAGCTTATGTTTCCCAAGCCAGTGCTCTGTCCTCTGACAACACTGACTCCTTAATATTCCAAGGCTTTTTCAGCAACCAAAAGGAAGATGGTAATGGTTTCCTCAAAGGGAGCATCAACCTGCCATTTTGTTGTCATTCTATTACTGGAATAATGAGCATTTGCTGTCTATTATCCCACTGTACAAGTTCTGTCATTTTTTACTGCTCTTTAATGCGAGAGTCTATGATATTACAGTGGCCTGGATGCTCTCTAATTTCTTCATACCTGCCATTTATTGGCAGTGCTGACCATGTTAGAGTTATTGCATGTAGGGAAAACAATTTTACTTTCCTTCTCTTCAAATATTGACATCATCTAGATGCAGACAATATCTCATTTAGATCTATTATAATTAATGTGCCTTCCCAAAACATTGCATATAGTGCAAAATCTCATTTATCACTGCTGACTTGATCTTATGTATAGAAGGCAGGGCCCCATGTTTTCTCTGATTCTGCAGTTGCGGCAACCACTGTAGAAACATGGTCCTGCCATAGAAGGAAGCCTCTGTTGCAGAAACAGCATATTTAGTGTAGTAAAGATGGCCATCTCCACTGAACTCCCAACTAAATTGCAATTGTGAGCAAGACTTAAATGACATAAGTGTGAGTTTTCAGGCAGCTCCATTATGCGTCCCTCTCCCCTGGGTTGCAGTAGTCAGTGGGGCAACCCCCTTCCCAGTTTACTGGCATGCAAACCTGTAGCTGGTCTTCTACAAGCATTGGGGACATTTCAGGAAGTCTGTTTCATGGAAAAAAACAGTGGTTCTCTTTGCTAATTGAAGAATTGTAGAATGAAGAAGTATTAGTAATTATTGTGAAAACACAAAATGGGAGGCGTTGTGCACCTGAGTCTAATGTAAAATGGTTTAGCTGCTCTGTAGCCTTTCAGTAAATCCTTACAGGGTGGGAGAGAAGAAGATGTGAAAGTTAAGTACCACTGACACAAATGGCATCACTGTTGTTGGCTGGTTATCAGCTAATTATGTATTCATGCTAGAATATACGTCATTCAGAATTAATCTGACTCCGAGACTTTGAAAACTAAGAATGTGTTCACTCCAAAGGGGGTGGTTTTCTTGTATTCAGGTTACACTGGTGGAAACTGACTTTGGGACAAGAAGAGGAGTATTGTTTTGGCAAAGGGGTGGTAAAGAGAGTTTTTTTTATCACAAAAGGGAAGGTGAACGAGAGGTGGTGGGATTTGCTTTTGTGGACGGGGAAGGGAATTGTGGTGTCTTTTACTAATATTGTCAAACATCACTGGAGGAACAGTGGGCAAAACTGAAAGGTAGCATCGTAAAGGCAATAAACCTCTGCATCAAAAAAGTGAGCAAATGGAAAAGAGATTGCAATAGTTCTTGAAAGAGGTGGCTGAAAAGTAAAGGCTAAAAGGGTAGCATACAGAAAGTATCAGGAGACACAGAGAGAGGAAGATATGCAGGTGTATAGGGGGAAACAGAGGGAAGCAGGGAAAGCAGTACAGCATGCAAAGGTACAAACTGAAGAGAGAATAGCTTAGGAGATAATGAAAGGGGTCAACATTTTTTAGGTATGTACGTGAAAAGAGGAAGACCAAGGGTGATACTGTAAGGTTAAACAGCTAATGGGGGGAAGGAACTGTGCAGAGGGGGACCAGGAAATGGCAGATATCCTGAACAAACACTTTTGTTCAGTGTTCACAGAAGAAAGAGAAGGGAAAGTGCCACAAAAAAAGTAACAGAAGCTTTGTAGGGAGGGAGGGAGGTGGACATTAGTAGACTTTCGGAGGAGAGAGTCCTGAAGGGATTCACTAATTTGAAGGTGGACAAAGCAATGGGGGCAGATCAGATGCATCCATGAGTATTGAAGGAGCTCAGGGAAGCAATGACTGCACCTCTGACAGTCCTATTTAATAGCTCCCTGGAAACAGGAGTGGTTTCTGGAGGACTGATGAAGGGCAGATTGTAGTCCCACTACACAAAAGTGGTAGCAGGGAGGAGGCTGGAAATAATAGGCCAGTCAGTCTGACATTGGTGGTGGGACAGTTGATTGAATCACTGCTGTGGGAAAAATTTGTGTAATATTTTATAATCAGTTGGTTACAAGACCCAAGGCAGCAGGACTTCACAGGGCAGAGGTCATGTCAAATGAATTTTATATATTTCTTTGACTGGGTAACAAAGGAATTGGATCAGGGCGGACCAATGGACATGGCCTACCTAGATTTCAGCGAGGCTTTCAGCATCATTCCACATAGGAGGCTAGTAAGCAATGTGCATAGCTTAGGAGTGGGTCTGAAGGTGGTAAACTAGATAAGAAAATGGTTAGGGGATAGGCAACAGTGGGTGGTGGTAAACAGAGTTCACTCTGAGGAAAGTGAGGGTGACCAGCAGGATTCTTCAGGACTCATTGTTGGGGCTGGGCCTCTTTAATGTCTTTACAAGTGATATTGCAAAGCAGCTGCAATGGAAGGTCTGCCTCCTTGTGGATGACACCAAAATCTGCAATAGTATGAACACTCCAAGGGAGTGCAGGGTTGAAAGGATGAGCAGAGACATGTGAGAAAAAGCAGAGTGTTCAAGAGTATGGTAAGTGGGGTTCATTGCAAAAAAGTGCAAAATAATGCACTTAGGACACAGAAACCCAGTGGCAGAGTACAAAATGGACAGAATGGTATTGATGGCTACCAAGCAAGCAAGGCAAAGCAGAGCAATTTTATTTACATGGCACCCAATCCCCGGGGCTGTAGGCATCTCACAAAAGCAAAACAGATTAATAAAACAGCACAATTAAAACAATAAATAATAAGATCAGATAATAAATAAGCACATCATAATGTTAAGAAAATAACAGCATCATGCCACAAAGCAGGTGGTAAACAGGTAAATCTTAAGCTAATATTTAAAGAGGGTCAGGGAAGTTGCACCTCTTAACTCCAAAGAAAGGGCATACCAGAGAAGCAGGGCTGCAACTTCGAACAACCTGTCCCCTGAAGATTTTAGATGAGACCTCAGAACAGAAAAAAGTCCTAAATCCACTGACCTAATGGAGCAGCTAGGAGAGTATGGTGTCAGGAGGTCTTTCAGGTAGCCTGAAACCAGACCATGCATGACCTTGTAGGTGAACAAGCATACCGTGAAGGAAAGAGACCTAGGGGTAATCATATATGATGACTGTAAGGTGGCCCGGCAGTGTGACAAGGCAGTCAGGAGAGCTAATTCAATGCTGGGGTGCATAGTCAGGGGTACCACCAGCAGAAACAGGAAGTTGGTGTTGCCTCTGTACAGATCACTGTCGGTACTTCACCTAGAGTACTGTGTCCAGTTCTGGAGACCAAATGCCTTATTTTCAGAGGACTTGCGAATGCCACAAGCCCCTGATGCGCCAAACACATGACACAAGGGGCTTGCAGCATTCATTCCACACTGATCACAATTTTCTTCCAGTGCGCCAAATGCCACATGATAGACCAGCTGCTCCTGGTCTAACGTGCGCCATTTTGAGGACCTTTTTTATGGTGCTTGTGCCAAATATTTGGCACAAGCTGACATAAATTGTGGAAACTGTCACAGCTACACCCAATGTACTATAAATGGGCATGGTTGTGTCAAAGAAGTTTGGGGCAGTTGTATCAAGCAATGGGGTTGATTAAGAGCTTGATGCAAGCCCTGTGTCAACCTTTGAAAATCAGGCCAGACATCTCCTGGAAGACATCGACAGAGTGGAGGCAGTCCAGAAGAGGGCAACTAGAATGGTGCAGTGTCTGCATCAAAAGCGCTATAGCGAGATACTAAAGGAGCTCAGTATGTACCCCCTGGAAGAGAAGAAGGAAAGGGGGAATTGATAGAGACCTTTAAATACCTCATGAGAGAAAATAAGGTATAGGAGGAAAGTATTTGTCAGAAGAAAAGGTGATCAAGAACAAGGGGACATGCTATGAAGTTTGAGAGGTAGATTCAGGAAAGATGTGAGGAAGTACTTCTTCACAGAAAGAGTGGTGGATTCCTAGAACACCCTTCCAGTGGAGATTCTGGGGCAAAAACAGTGATGGGGTTCAAGAATACTGGGATAAGCACAAGGGAATCATAGTGGAAAGGGAGTATGGAGGGAAAAGAGCTGTAGATTAAGTATGGTCTGTGGTAATAATGCAAGTAGAGAAAAATGGGCAGACTGGGTAAGCCAAGCAGCCCTTATCTGTTGTTAACATGTATGTTTCTATGTTACAGTGGTGAGTAGGGAAGTGGGGGCCTAGTGGGGGAGTGAGGAGATACTAAACAAAAATGTGGGAGGTGGTGGGAAGATGACACAGAGGGTGTGGATGGTTTTATTACATTATTTGGTGTGTTAATACCAAAATGCAGTAGTCACTTCCTATAGTACTTTGCGAGTGAAGAAATAAGAAATAATATTTTTATTTAAACAAAAAATGTAAAGAAAATGTTCTGTATAGTCCACAACATAGTGATCACCGTTCAGTCTTTATCAGCCTGAGAAATACTCAGACACTGAGCCACAGGCTTTCAAAGCAGCTGAACCTGATGTTTAGTAGCGTACAAGGAAATAATGCCATAATGGGAGTCTAAAGAGATCATAAACCATGAGTCCAAATGACAAGTGGATTCATGATCTCTTTTGACCACTAAAATAACATTATGTTATAAGTAACAGCATTTTCCTAGCATTTGCTTTCATATATGACAAATGGTTATTTACAATATGGCTTCATGCTGGCTCCATGGCACAGAGCAATGGGGATCGCTCTGGCATGCTGGCGACCCAGGTTCGTGCCCCGAGCCCTAGAGATCAAAAGCAGAGGTTGGCAGGGAGGGTTCAAGAGCATCTTATGGCCACTCTCCTCCCGGAGGGAGGGAGGGAAGCTATCATTTCACTCTTTTGTGGCTCTTGATGGTGGCTGGTGGTAGTGCCCATGATAGCATGGGTAACCACATGCCATTAGGCTCTCCCTCCCAGGCCAGCCATAAGCATGGACAGCAAATAGGGGTGGAGGGTTGGTGGGACCAGAAAAACTGGAAAAAATGTCTGCCACAGCATTGGATGATGGCCTCAGGTAGGCTTCTCCATGCCAGCTCAGATAGCGCAACAGGGACTGGTCCTGCCCCTCCTGCTGACATACCCAGTTAAGCCAGTCACAGGAATTGGGTCAGAATCAATGGGTTTGCCTGATGGATCAGACCTAAGGGTCCGATGGGCAATATGTGGCAGAAGCTGTCAACACCTGGGCAGACAGGGGGAAGGTCCAGCGTGAGAGCCTGAAGGAGTGGGGCAATGGCAGTCTCGGGGTATGGCTTTATTTTAACACTTTTAGAGAATTTAAAAGCTTTCAAGCTGTGTAGGAGTTAATACCTTAATGAGTTTCTAAAGCTCAAAGGTATCACTTTAACAGTTGCAGTTGATTGTGAAGCAAGTAGCATTGCCCATTATATGACTTGCAGATCATATGACTGTGGGACAAGTTAGTTATGAAAGTCTTATCATTACCACTCATGTATGGTGATAAATGACTAAATCCTTTGCAAACCAGTATGTGTTATATCACCTTGTTTTAGCTTAATACTGCCTTTCCATCTTTCCTTTGTAAGACCCCTATCTGGACCAATGCTATATTGTTCTAAATCCCAAGTATATGTGGAAATAATGTATTCAAAGTGAAAAATAACAGCTTCTGAGTTAAAATAAATGTATCTCATTTAAAAAATGAAAGGATTCATTTACCCAGTTTATTCACCACTAGAGTAGCCCATACATGAAATATTTCATAGGCTCCCTAGAAGTAAGCCATTTATTTACTCTAGAGTGCTGCTTTCAGTACTGCCTAGCAACAAGATACAGAGTGCACTGGAACCATGAGTGCTAAGTCTGCCTCATAGGATGTTTTCTGGTGTGAATAGATAGCTTATGTCTAGGTAGCCAATTAAATATCCCCTACAGTGGTTTTGGCCATGATGCAATTTATTGTTTCAGTTACAGCATGACAAAAGGAACTAACTGCCATTGCTGTTGCCTTGTTTACTATAATAACTCTACAGCAGTGTGCTGTAGTTTTAAGTTGCATCTTGGCTGGCAACACTTTTATCCTGGACTCCCCCCCCCCCCCCAAGAAGGACAGACAACTTAGTGTTGTGGTGCTCAGATTGGCAATCAATTTATTATTTTCAACATTATTATTTATAAGTACCATTACCATTCATTATTTACAATCCATTCTTTCTTTATTAATTCATCATTTTTCACTTTGATAATAATACACTCTCTTTTTCTTCTCTTCTTCTTGCCCTCCCAGGTGTAAACTTGGGTGGCTTCTTCCCTTCTTCTCGTGTAGCTAACGGTGTAAACCGAAACCACTTTTTCTTTTCTGTCATTTCTTGTTCTCCTCATATACTCTTTTTACTTCCCCCTCCCCTCTTCCCCTCTCCTATTTTATTCCCCCCATTTTTCCCCCCTTTCTTCCACTGCCGTCCACCTTCGGCATTCCAGACCTTTTCAGCTAGGGCCATAGGCTCTCCAATTGCTTAAATGTTTGGGTGGGTGGGTGGAAAAATTTTTAGCAAAAGAGGCAGATTCTTCCTGCGCTGCTTTTTTTATTCCAGGATTTCTTAGTCCTGCCCTCTTTTCCTTTCCCCAATGGCCTTCCATTTCCTTTCTTCCAGGCTCCACCTACCCTGGACTCCATCAAAACCCCTCTCTTTTATGACTCACCCTAGCTTCCCTCTCCCCTCCCCCTTTTTCCTGAGCGCTACCATTCCTCTGGAGGGGAATCCCCATGGCAACTTGGTCTGCCCCTTGATGGGGGCAAACTTCATTGTCCCGGACTCTTCCCCCCCAAGAAGGACGGAGAACTTAGTGTTGTGGTGCTCAGATTGGCAATCAATTTATTATTTTCAACATTATTATTTACAAGTACCATTACCATTCATTATTTACAATCCATTATTTCTTTATTAATTCATCATTTTTCACTTTGATGATAATACACTCTCTTATTCTTCTCTTCTCTTCTTCTTGCCCTCCCAGGTATAAACCCGAGTGGCTTCTTGCTTTCTTCTTGTGTAGGTAACGGTGTAAACCAAAAACACTTTTCCTTTTCTGTCATTTCTTTTTCTCCTTATATTCTCTTTTTACTCCCCCTCTCCTCTTCCCCCCTCCTATTTTATCCCCCCTACATTTTTTCCCCACTGCCATTCTCCAGCTTGTGTTGGATGACTGGAATTCCCCCTTGTTCACTCCCCTTCTCCTGTTGTCCTTTTACTTGCCTTCTCCATGCTTCGACAAAGACCATCATCTCTGTGTTAAACATATCTATTGCTAAATCTGATAAATGTACACCGTCTCACCTATAAAACCCATCAGCCCACTCTTCCACCCCTCAATATTACTTGTTCTCCCATGTTTCTTACCAATGTCCCCACTCTCCTGTTCATCTTCTGTCTGGTTCTTTCTACTGCTGTGTGACTGCGCTCACCTCTCCACACCCACTAAGGAATCATGTCTGCTCAAGTCACAGTTACCCTGGGTCACCATTGTTTTATCTTGGCCAAGTCCAATTTTATTTGCAAATACGTATCCAACCATGGCTTTTTCCCAATATCATTGCCCACAGATGTATAATAAGTAAATCTGGAGTGTGCCACCTTTCCCTCTTTTCTCGTAAAGTCAGAAGCAACTGTGCCCATCTCATCCCCCTGGTTCCTCACCAGCACAGCCTGCATTGTCTGCCATCTTAGTACAGCTGTTTTCACACAGCTCTCTTTTCTGCTCTCCTTTCCACCCAGTAAATGTAGGAAAGTCCACATATCCACACCTTAGCAATATGCCCTGCACCTATTTGATCACAAAAACATCTTCAGATTAACTCAAAAAACAGGTATTTTCCAAGTCCCCTTTCCCTATTACTATCCCTCCACCCACACCCATCTCTTAATGTGCACCTGAAAAACAAAAAGTGGGGAGACAAGTTGTTATTATTATTCATGTAAAGACTGAATATACTTTTTTATAGCTGTCAGACCTCCATCTTCCCATCTATAGCACTCTCGCCACTGACTCCCCTTCATCTGCCAGCTTTGAAGCTGCCTCTATTCTAAAAGAGTGAGAGAAGTACGTAGAGGGATCTTCTCCAATGAGCTCCATACTCTTCTTCAGTATGACCGTAACTTGATAGCTCGTCACCTCCTTCCTGTCCCCATGCACAAATAACTGCCCCTCCCATGTCACTCACTCTGTGGCATTGGCCCACACAAAGCTTTCACCAGACAAATTCCAGTCTCAACATGTGCCTTAATGGTTACCACAGTCCCTTTTCCTTCTTGATCTGTCTTGGATCTCCTAATGATTAACTGAATCATATCTCTTCCCCAGCTCACATCCCCCCACTCCAACCCCCCTTCCTCACCCCATCTCCCATGCCCCACTGCTTCACTCACCCTCAATGCCCCAGCAAACATTACTAGATACATAGTACAAAAAAGCTGTGCCTCATCCTTTGACCTGCAAGTTGCTGGCAGTATCTCTGCTAGTTTGCTTAAAATGGTCCGCTATCAGGCATCTACTATCCTTGGGCCTCTGTCTCATCCTGCTCCAACCTTACATCATTCTCAGAATGAGCATTGATTTTGTGGGATCATGGCAACCCTTTAAACTACAGATTATGCTGATACATGCCAGGTAAACACCCACTGTGTTGTGGACCACCCCCGTTCCCATTGATCCACTGTGAATTCTCCTATCTGTTCCTCCATGACTGGCCCACTTACTTCCATGTGGTGTACTTCCCTGAATGCTTGAAATGCCCACCAAGCCCCTTCATAGGCTCTTAAGATCTTTGGTGCCCATGAGTTCCGAAACAGCTATTAGAATCCATCTTGCCAGTATCCCAGATGTTCATTGGGAATGGACATTTTCAGTTCATCTGCTGTCAGTGCCAGTGCTCAGAATCAATACCACTGCAGATGGGAAAGGCTGTCAGCCAAAATATTCCTCACCACGTCTATATGCCTGGCTCTGAAGGACATGTTCAGTTGCAAGCCTCTTAACACTAGCTGTCTCAATACCCTCATCGTTGTGTCTGATCTTGCCCCCCTATTATAAAGGACATCCACCACTGCCTTATTGTCACACCAAAATGTCACCTTCTGATTCTGCAGTTCTTCCCCCCCCACCCACACCAAAGTGCAGGCCCAAATTGGCATGATTTCCACCAGTGTGATGTCCCTAATCATCCTTCTCTCCACCCATTCTGCTGGATATGGTTCCAAGAACCATTTTCCCCTCAACTATCCCCCCATTCCCAAACCTCCAGCTGTGTCTGTATAGAACTCAAGGTCCGTGTTGTATACTTACTCATCCTGCCAAAAGGAACTGCCATTATAACTCCTTAAAAAGTGCTCCCATACCCAAAAATCATCTTTTACACCCTTTGTTATATCAACCCAATGATGGGGCCTGTTTACCCCGGCCGTGGCCCTAGCTAGCCTCCTCATGAATGCTCTCCCTGGCCCAATTTCCCTGCATGCAAAACTGAGGTGACCCATGACCTGCTGCACCTGTCTGAGCTGTACCCTCCTTCTACTGGTGTGTACCATAATCAGCTCCTTTAATCTCTGCACCTTTGCCTTTGGGAGCCAAAATACCTCTTCCTGTGCATCCACCTCAATCCCTAAAAATTCTAGTATTTTGCTGGACCCTTCTGTCTTGTCTGGTGCCAGTGGCACCCCCAGTTCCCCACATAACTCCTGAAATTGGGCTAACATCTGCACTGCCTCCAGCCGTCCACTACCTATTAGCAAAAAATCATCCAGGTAGTGAAGCACTGCCCTGTGACCTGTCCTTTGTTGAAAAATCCACTGCAAACAAGTACTAAACTTCTCAAAGGTTGCACAGGCTATCGAACAACCTATGGGCATGGCCTTGTCAAAGTAATACTGGTTACCAGCTTTAAAACCCAACAAATCCCAGTCCTCTCTCCAGACTGGCATCAATCTAAAAGCTGATTCTATGTCAGTCTTGGCCAAACATGCATCTGGGGTTGCCCTGACAATCTGTACTGCTTCTTCCAACATTGCATATGTTGCCCTGCTGTGTTCCTCCCCTATAAAGTCATTCACTGACTCCCCTTCTGGGAACAAGAGGTGGTGAATCACCCTAAACTCCTCTTGTTGCTTTTTGGGTACTAGCCCCAGAGGGGAGACCCTAAGCTTCTCAATGGGAGGGACCACAAATGGCCCCTCTATCCAAGGGTGTAGGCAGGCATAGTCACTGTACACATTTGTGTACAGTTTTGTTGAGTGCATGTCACAAACCACATGCTTTTCTGTTAACATTTTCATTCTTATCTGTAGTATTTGGGTAAGTGTAGGCCACTGAGGAGTCTCTCTGTTTAAACTTCTGTTGTTTAGGAGACAGATATATGTATAACCTCTTTAGAGATTAGAGGAATCATCTGACAGCAATCTGACTTGTTTGGAAGGGGGTACCATTTGGAGAGGATGTGTACATTTTTTAATGGGGGGGGTGTAACTGTTGGAGATTGTGTGTACAAAACAGAAATTTCTGGCTACACCCCTGCCTCTATCTGCCCTGCCTCTTTCTCTTTTCCTAGCTTCTGTTCCAAGATGGCTTCCTTTCCCCTCACTGAGCCTAGATTTCGAGCCTCCCTTGCTTGTCTGGGACCTGTACATTGCAATGGGAAGCCTTCTCTGAAACCCACTCTTATGTAATCTGCCACTTCCCTGTCTGGATACTGCAGCAACCACTTCTCCCATACTTTTACCATGATCAGGGTATAAGCCACCTTATAACTCACCCTATCCCTCAAATACCCTCCCACCCTTGATCCCCATTCCTTTCTTATCTTAGTATGCCTGGGCCCCCCTCCCCCATAACCTCTTCCCCTGGCTCCTCTCATCCATGTTTGCCCCTTGTAGCCTTGTCCACTCCCGTGAAAGGGCTGGTTATTTATACCCTGTGCTCTCCCTCCCTGCCCCCCAATTCCATGTCGAGGTCCTACATCTTGATGCTGTGTAGGATCCACCACATCGTGAGCAGGCATGCTTGAAGCGACATTACGGCCATGAACAAAAGGCCCTATTGTAACCCCAGCAGCACTTCTGGGGCAGCCCGGCCCAGTTCCCTGCTTCACCATCAGGAGTGGATTGAGCCATAACATAATCAGTCCATAAATCTAGCTGCTTTGTGTCCCATCTAACATCCCCATATGTTGCCATCTTTTGCCAAAAAAATTAATCATAATACATCCATCCTACTTCCCCTTTGCCCTTCATATAATTAGGGAATATGTGATTAATGGTATGCCCAGTTCTGGTTTCCATTCCAGAATAATGGCTGAATATGTGGCAAAATCCATGAACCACCCATCCCGTGTCTTTTCCTTTGTGAGTTTATCCTCCTACTTCTTGCCCAATAATACCACGGCCGCTGCCATCTCACTCTTACCTATGTTCTCCGTCTTTTCATACTTTGCTGCTGCTTCTCTACTCACTAAGGCAAATATTTCTACATATTCCTCTCTCCATATCTTCTCTTTTGTAGCCACTGGCACATGTTCACCTATTCTCATACCCGGGGCTCCAATGTCGCTGGTGCCTTTTCCCACCCCTTCCTTC
The DNA here is from genome assembly GCA_016271365.2 of Neoceratodus forsteri. Taxonomy (NCBI): domain Eukaryota; kingdom Metazoa; phylum Chordata; order Ceratodontiformes; family Ceratodontidae; genus Neoceratodus; species Neoceratodus forsteri. The sequence continues at coordinate 1,157,344,989 of CM057456.1, read as the reverse complement.
ATCCTCTCCCTCCGCTGCTGTTCCCCTTGTTGGCCTTAATTTCAGCCAACGCCATTTCCATCTGGCCCAAACCTGCCTCCCCAAGGGCTGATAATGATCTTTCCTATATAGTCTTTTATGCAATTGCCCACTGAGCCTGATATCATACCTGTAGGCCACTCTGCTCCTGTTGGTCTAGCCTCACCAGAGGCAGTAACACCATTACAGCTGCGGGCCCAGGTGTGGGTTCCGGTGCTGGGACAGGAACTGGCTCTGGATGAGGTGCTATCCACTCAGGTACTCCAGGTTGGGATGGTGCTGGGGCGGCCTGCCTGGGAGGTGCCACTGGCTCTGGCTGCGGCCTCTCCAGACTGGATGGCCTCCTAGGTGGCCTTTTTCCCTTACCCCTTCTTCCCTTTGCCACATTCCTTTTCTCCCCAGGTCTCTCTGGTTCCTTCCCTTCCACCAACTTCCACATCATGTTGTCCTTCTCTGCTGGGTCCAACATCATCCAGTATGCCTCCTCCTTCGACTGCCGGTTCTTCGGTGCCATCCTCTGTCTGCTGACCTGTGACAACTGGGAATAAACTAAACAGCTTGAGAAACGTTAGTGTCCATAATATTCTGCCAGTCAGCATACCTTAAGTCCAGTTGCTAGCACTCACTTAACTCTCCTTTAATTTGAAGGGGGGCCATCTTATACCACACCCCAGCAGAACCCTCTCTTGTTCTGCTTCCCTATTAGTAGACCAACATGCTATCCCCCCCCGCTATCCTCTTTATACTCCCCTGACTGTCCTAGGTACCCTCTGTCCCCTGCTTCTACACCCTTCCTTGTGCTAACTCTGATTTTTTTTTGTCCTTTTGAAAAGGCCCCAGTCCCCTGCATGGGGCATCCTCTGCCATGCAGTAGGTCCTCAGCCATGAACCCCCCACCCTCCATTGTGCAATGGCTTCCTCAACTTCACTGTATTCATCCTAAGGGATCACCCTAAAATAATTTCTGTGTTGCAAACAAAACATTTTATTTCCCCAAATGCCCCCTTTGTGCCGTAACCCCCTTCCAAACTTGCTGCCCCAGGCCCCACCCTCTGTATGACATCACCCACCCGAAGGCCTCCAAAACCACATGGCCACCACTCCCAGGCTCCTTCATACCACCCCTTTCACGTATTTCTTCTTATTATATATATATCTTTACTTTGTAAACAACATGCCCTCCTATAGAAAGGCATCCCTCTGTGACCCCCTTTTTCTCCAGTCCCATCTCAAACCATCCATTAACCCCCCCCCCCAGCTCTGCCCTGATTGTCTGTTTGCCCCTCTGGCCTTTAGGTTTCTTATTTTTTTTTTTTTTAAATCTTGCATATGACCCAAAACCCCTTCTGCTTGTTTACAATCCCAAATGCCACCAAATGTGTTCAAACCTCTGCAGTGATGCTCATCGCAATGAGCAGCCAGCTATTCAACAATAAAAAGTTATCTAATTCCCCTGAAAATGATGTTATAGTTCACGCGCTAGTACAGGCACCTCCTTTCAACTTGCTCGCTATCCCCATTGTTCAGAACAGGGCCCTTCAACTGCAGTATCCAAAACACTGCAAAAACCTCACAAAAGTAGGCCAAAATGGTAAATTTTTGCTGGAAAATACCTCCCTATTTTCTCAGGCCATTGGCTAATGCCAAAAAAATCTTCTCCACCACTATCATGCGCACCCTTCTCGGTCTGCAGACTCATGGATGACATCAGACGCCACTTGTGCCTCATGGTTCTTGCTTACCAGTCCTCTCCATGGTGCTTAGCCAGTTTCACCCTTTTCTCCGGTGACCTTATTTCCAAATGTCCTTTCTGTGCCTTTCTACCCTTTGTTCACTACCTTTTTTCTGGGCCTTCAGTCCACATGGCTCAACAAAGGAAAGCCATGTCTGGCCTCACTTAATGTGTTCTGCATCCAGCCAGCCCCCCCTTTACTTCTTGCCTCTGCACTCTACTCTCACACAACAACCTTAAATCTAACCGAGCATTTCTTTCTTGTTTATTTTTCTTTGACTACCCTTTGCCCCGCTAACCAAATTGCAAGCTAAAAACTGAGGTTGCCACGTCTCCTAGTCTGCTGTCCTGATCAGACCCACTGCACTCTCAAACCTCACACACAACAGCCTGAATTCAAAACGAGGCTTTCTTTTCATTCATTCATTTTTTTTAATTATACATCACCCAGCTAAACCAGTTATAAGAGGCAGACAGCTCTCTCAAGCCGCTCTACTGCCTGGGGATCCAGTGCTTGCAGGTTTCTTTCTTTATTCAAAAAAGGAGCCCCCCTGCCCCCTATCTCTCTCACCCATTCAACCACTGTACAAAGCATTTCTACTCCTTTGCAAGGTGTCAGGAAGCCACAGTGCCCTGTGAAATTGAAACAACAGATCCCTGTATATGTAATTATTATTTATTTGAACACTGGGATTATCTCCTTCCTTTTCAAACTTACTAATCACAGCCTGGTTTCTAGTAGTAGGGCTGGATTCCATTGCTATGACTTGACAAAATTATCCTTCAGTCAAGCAAAAACGGAATTCCTATCAATGTATATGCAGGCTTATAATGTATTATTCTGAGCCTGCCCAAAGCCAATCTGATGTGCTATAATTCTGCTGAGTGAACCCGACACCTTTTTTTTCAGCAAAAGAGGCAGATTCTCCATGCACTGCTCTTTTAATCACAGGATTTCTTAGTCCTGCCCTCTTTCTTTCCCCATGGCCTTTCATTTCTTTTCTTCCAGGCTCCACCTACCCTGGACTCCATCAAAACCCCTCCCTTTTATGACTCACCCTAGCTTCCCTCACCTCCCTCCCCCTTTTTTCCTGAGCACTACCATTCCTCTGGAGGGGAATCCCCATGACAACTTGGTCTGAGCCTTAATGGGGGCAAACTTCATTATACTAGGTATTGAGGTCATCTGAGGTGTTTTATACAGTAGGAAGTAGTGTGAATTTGACACTTGCATGCTTTTTTGATTCAGTACAGCAGACAGATTATTTTTGTTCTGCCTCTTTCTTGAAGTACTGCACATGATACTGTATATGTTCTCCAAGGGAAAAAAGAAAAAAAAGAAAAATGGCATGATGATGTCAAAAATAAGCAAAGCAAAACGCAGATACGGTTAAAATGGATAAGCTCTATCTGTCTGTCTGTCTATCTACAGTATCTATCTATCTGTCTAGCTCTGTCTTACGATATGCTTCTCCATCTCTATTTGTGATATGACATGCATCTACTGTTGATATCAGAAATAATGAGAGTGTGGCTTGATCACTAACCTCATAAACAGCAAATCTGTAAATTAGGTTAATAAAATGGAGAGAGAAAAGCCTGAATTTTGATTGGTTGTTACCTGTGCATCAAATCCCTTTGATGCACAAGTAATAAAAAGTGCTCAAAAACAGGACCCAGTAAAAAAGTAGACTATCAGTGTACCATTGGAATGTTCAACTTTTGAAATGCTGCAGTTTTTTTTGCAAGTGTCGTGGATGACATCCATTTTAAATGATACAACAGATAAGCCATTCAATAGCCGCAAATGCCAACTTCAAATCATTGATAGAACCCTACAAAAATTGTTACCTTGTAAGCCATATAGAATATGCATTTTCTAACAGTCTGATTTCTTCCCATACCTCCCTCTGTTACGTCTGCTCCCAATGTGGCTATCGTGCTGCCGGTCACATGGGGGGGAAAGAAGTACAGTATGCCTTCATTACAAGGCTGCTGACCCCATGCTTGCTGCCACATCTCCAAGTCCCTGCCACTCCTGCTGTAGTCCCTGCCTGCTCCTGAAATGCTCCTGTGCTGCCATTGGTTGTGGGTTAATTAAAAAAAACACAGTTGTTCTTTCAGCAGATAACATTCTCACTCTCTCTGCTGTGCCACAGTAAACTCATCACCAATAAATGGGGGTACGAGGGTAGTACTGGCAATAAAATTAAACCAGTACTACTGATCCCTGCAAAGGACAAGTTTTTTTTACAGCACATGAATTATGATGTCATTTTGTAGCAGGTGGAATCTGTTTCATCCACATGCAAACATGATTTTTCTAACTGTAAAAAAATTTTATAAGCATGGTAAAACACTCTGGGGGTGTGCATTGAACAGATATTATACAATGGCAAGAAAGAATCTTGGACTGTGATTGGTCAGTTTGGGGCTGGACCCATGGTGTTATCCCAGCACATCGCCACAGGTCTAGTCTCAGCACTGTGAACCTGTAGATGAGCTTGAGCCCATTGAGCTTGATTGTTTCATCTGCTCTTAAAACACAAAAAATATTTTTCCACACAAAAACATCTTTAAAATTATTTTTTATTCTGTATAACAACGAGCCATTGTATAATAGGAATAATGCACTCCAGGGTGTGTGTCGTTTGGCATAACGCCACTCCTGGGACATTGAATGCACTCGGCCTGCGGCCTCGTGCCCAACCTCCCCTAGGCGTGGCGTTATCCCAGCACGACACACACCCTGTCATGCATTATTCCTTTATTATCACTCTTCAAGGGGCTGAAATCACTCAGTATGCCTCTGGGGGTATGGTGATATCTATTCAATGCACACCCCATCATGTCTTATTGCTTACCTATAGGGTTCAAGTTGCATTTGATTTATACAACATGTCTTTAGGTTTTCACTTAAATAAGTTATAATACTTTTTTATGGTGTAAGTTCCATTATATATATATATATATATATATATATATATAACTAAAATGACACTTACAACATAATAAAGTATTATAACTTCTTATTTAAATGAAAACCTAAAGATATGTCATAAATCATATACACACACACATATATATATATATATTTATGTGTGTGTGTATATATATATATGGCAAGGGACTGTCAGGTGGAAGGTTCAGAGTGAGAGTACACCCAGAACAGGCTGTCTGGAACAAGAATAGTTCTGGAGCCAGAAGTCTACACTGCAGCAACCTGATTCCAGACCCACAGTACTATACATGAAAGGCTATGACTACAGTTCAATGGGCGGTAGCAATTAACCATGACTCTTGCCTGAGCTATTTAAGTCAGCTCCATGCAGTCTCACTCAGATGCAGTCTTTCTTTGCTGCAACTGAAGAATCTATTGGAGCTCTGTTTCCCCTTCCCCTGGTGTTTGTCTCCTGCTTCATTTTGTTCTTTTGGGATTTCTGCTTGCTTCATGTCTCCTCATTCCTAGGTCAGTATGTCCTGCCTCATGGCTGAATTTTATACTTCTCTGTCTGCAGTTCTATGTTTATTTCACTGTTCAGTTTCTTTTTGGGCACTTCTAGTTTTCCTAGTACCCTGCCTTTGCTCATTTAACTTGCCTTGTGCTCCTATAGTCTATAATGTTTGCTGTCTTTTCTAACTATTGCAGTCTCCTTGTTTACTTACTTACTGTGCTTTTTGTGCCATTAGCAATCTCCTTTTCATCTAAACTCTTTAATTGCTTACACCTGGCAACCAGTCCCTTTTGGGTTCAATGACTTCATTACTCACTCCAGCAGCACACTGCTTCCTGGTTTGATTCTTACATACTATTGCATTCCATATGCCATTGCATTCCTTAACAGCATTTATTCATTCTCTACAGGTTCAGCATGCTGTCTCCTACCAGACTCACTCCTAGCAATTGCTCCCCACCTCATGTTGTCTCACTGTCCTCAGTGCTAACAGATGCACTTCACTTCATGCAGTCTCATATACTCAGTGCTAACAGTTGCACTCCATCATACAGGCTCTAAACTTGCTCAGTGCGAACAGTTGCACTCTCACTCTCATGCTGTCTACTGCTTTTCTAAGTTCTGCCAGTTACACTCCCAGTCCTGCATTCTCAGTCACATCCCTGCCTCTCTCTACCTAGCAGGGTTTTTGCCCCCTTGAAGTCTGCCTCTTGAGGGTGGATCCCTTGCTGGGAGTGGGATCCTTCTATTTCTACCATTAGGGTGAGATGGTCTGCCACTCTGGTGGAAGTCTTTGGCCATGCAGACAGTGTCATCAGCACCTCTTGATGTAGCATTTAAGACTTCAGCTGCCAGATAGTGGGGTCTCCAAATCCCAAGGGGCTTCTTGAGCTACTGACAATGTTGGCAGCCCCTTTGCAAGCTATTCTCCCAACAGCCACCTAAGGTTTGCCTGGTCTCCATTCTATACTCTCTTGTACCTTTTCTGCTCCTCAAGGGTGAAGATTATACAATCCTCCTGTTCTCGCCCCTCCAGAGCTTGGCCTTACCAATCCTGGGTTTGGTTTCAGCTTTACTCCTCCTAGGTTTGGCTTCTTCTTTTGGCCTTTGTTTGGCGGTGAGGTGAGTGCCATTCAGTGGTAGCTGTTCTCCTCCTTTGCCAGGGGAGTGGGCCCCAGCAGGGTTCCTCTTTGCTGCAGAAGCCATCACCTCACAGCACCCCAACTGCTTTTCCTTTAGAATGATAGAGTGAGAACCCTTCCTGTAAAATTCTTTCCCTGAATTAGGTCTCCAAATTGCAGTAGTCATCCATCATTAATATTACCCAAGGCTTGAGACAGGGTGACCAAGGTTTTAGATCTCCAGAGGTTTCCCCCTTATAGGGTTTTTTCCTCTCCTCCATGCTGAAGGTCATGAAGGTTAGGTAGTCTGTAGAAGGTAGTACTCCAGTAGAATATCTATATAGTACATGTTGACCCAGGTAGGTTTCCGCTGTTGAGTTGGGGTTGGATGGTGGCCTTCTTTTTCCTTTTCCATTCCCTCTCTCCTTATGGAAGTCATGCCCCTTCTGATATCAATACTGATATCTTCAGTCATTGTACAGTCCTACTTATGTCAGTTACAAGTCATCCCTACTGCTGTCAATCCATGTTTATCCAGTTTCTGCATTCACCACTTGCTGCTTGTCTTTTTTTGGGGGGGTCCTTCCTAAGGTAACTTTAGCCTAAAGGAATTATTTTCCCATGATACCTCTAGGAGTGGAACCTTTCTGAAGAAGGTTCCTTTGCCTTCACTGTACCCTGACAGGGTGATAGTTCCAGATGGGACAGAGAGTGCAAACAGCCAAAGCATCTGTTTACCTCAGTCAACAACATAAGCGTTCAAATTCTATCAGACTATCAATGAAGTTGCACAAACATAACTCATCACTAACATGTACACACATTGAAAATACTAAGCCAATTCAGAAACAAGAATACACCCAGAATCATATGAAATGTTGCTGCATTCTGAACAAGTCTGAGTGATTCCAGTTGCAGTCCTACACAGACAAATTCAATCCATTTCAGTTTTGTGAACATTCTGGTTCCAGATTAATTCTGGTTTTCACCCGTGCCTGTAAAAATTGACTGGGCAATGAACTGTATGAAGCTTGTGTTGAGCACCTATCATTTCGAGACTCTAATACTGTGACTAAGATATAGATATTAGACAATGACAAGTCAAGGATGTAGATATGAAAATTATTTACATTCTAGTCCTGTCATAGCCTCAAAAATCATATTTTCCTTAACTTATATTTTCATACCATCTGTGTATATATTAACTGCAAACAACTGCATGAATGCAACTATAAGGGTTGAAGCAAAAGGTGGACAAAGTAAGGAAATGAAAAGAATAGAGTAAAAAGTCCTTGGAACCTTGTCAAATTAGTGGTGTGGTGTTCCTCAGGGTTTTACCAACTGTGTGTTGTAGTGTTGGCATGATTGTATTATCAGCACTGTTATCTCAGACAGAGTCCAATACTCATGCAGTAATTCTTGCATAGAGGGTGCCAATATCAGAGTAAGATCAACACTGCATGACATGATTATTCAAACCTTAAGGAAGAACACACCACCAGTTTCTCAAGGTGCCATGGACTTTATACCATTACATGTTCATTTTGTGATTGTGATTTAACCCAAATAGATGCAGTAACAGTTTTTTTTGCTATTAAGTTCCTTACTTTTTAAAAAAAATACATATAAAAACGGACAACTTTGGCTATAGACTTTGTTAACTTCATGACTAGAGATGCATATAATTTTAATTTCACTGGCAATGGTGGTGTGAAATCAGGCACTTGATGCTACTCATAGTGGGGATGAAGCTTCCTGATGTCAGCCCAACACTGTACATGGAAATTCTTTCTTTAAAAAATACACTTCTTTCATGAAATACCCACACACCCTGTGGCATACTGTTCCCACCTCCTCAAACCAGGCTGACCTTTCACAAATCTGTACTCTCACCCCATCACCCTCTATCACCCATCTCCATCCTTTCCTCACAGTCCTAATAAAGCTAGTCAGTTTCATTTAGTATTCAAACAGAAGTAATACAACACAAAAAATACCGGATTCCTTTAAAGAGGCTACGATTCAGGTTTTCCTGAAAAAGGACAAGGACCCACTAACCTGCTTATTGTATCAGTCCATCTCACTGCTAAACACTGATTATAGAATATTTACTGAAATCATTGGTAAACAATTGGAACCCTTATTACCAATGATAATCCACCAAGATCAAAATGGGTTTATTAAAAATAGAATGCTAATGGGAATTATAAGATGTACATTAAATATTATATCACTTAATCAGGCAGATGATGCTGTTCTGATGGCTATTAATGCTGAAAAAGCATTTGATAGGATTGAATGGCCATATATTTTTGCAGTGATACAGCGGATGTGGTTTGGTACATAGCTCAGCGGGTGGTAAATCTCCTTTATTATTCATCAAATGCTGTGATAAGAACTTATAATAATATATCTGAAAAATTTAACTTAGGTAGAGGGACGAGACAGGGAAGTCTCCTATCCCCCTCTCTTGATTTTTTCTCTAATAATAAAGCCATTAGTGATAGCTATCGGAATCAATAAAGACATATCTGGCATTAATATTAATCATAGGATGGAAAAAATAGGTGCAGATGATATACTGCTTTACTTAACAAAACTGGACATTTCCATCCCTCAAATAATTAATCTAACCAAACAATTTGTTTCTCCAAAGCACCATCTAAGCATATAAAATTAACTGGTCAAAAACTGCAACACTTAAATTGAATAAAGATTTGATCCTGCAATAGTACCCAGAAAGTAATATGCAACAGACAACATCCAGTATTAAATACGTGGGGGTTAATATACTGCCAATACTACCGATTTATATAGGTATAACTGCAAATAAATATTAGACAACATATAACAGGATTTAAATAAGTGGAACACATTTTATTTAACATTAATTGGCAAAATAAACTTAATAAAATGCAGGTATTAGCAAAAGTTCTTTTTTTGTTGTTGTTGTTTCAGTCATTAGCAATTCCATTCCCACAACATTTTTTTTTAATAGACTTAGAAAGGTAGTGACAACATTTTTGTGGAAACATACTAAATCAAGAATAGCAGAGAAGACCCTAACACTTCCTAAAGATAAAGGAGGTAAGGCTCGCCCAGACTTTTATGTTTAGTATTTAGCTGTCCAATTAGCCAAGTTTGGTATTGGCTACAAAAAGATATGCCAATACTTACTTCAGTTTTGATAGAAACTCAGGCACAGACATATCCATCCCTTATGAATTTACTATACTAAGAAATACCAGACAAGAAACAAATAAATTTACCAGTAGCCACTATTACTACCTATCAATGTTTGCTAAAATTCCAGAAGTTATTAGGATACCAGGATGCAATTTTAGAATATACTCCCTTACATAAAACATATAAATTTACCCCTTCTGTAGTAAATAATAACTTCAAGATTTGGCAAGACAAAGGTCTTCAGCAAATTGGTGATATGTTTCATGGTGGGGAACCTAAAACCTTCTTTCATCTCTACAATTATTATAAGATACCTAACACACAAATATTTCAGTATGAAAAGTGAAGAAGCTATTTAAAAATAAAATGCAACATTAATCAAAATGAATGACCTTCCTGTGGCTAGTGAAACACTTACAAATAATAAAGGTGGAAACAAAGTTGATCTCCTCTCTTTATAAGATAGCTCAAAACTGTTCAAAAGCTAATATCATTAAAATTAAGAGCAGTTGGGAAAGAGATCTAGGGTTAAACATTTAAGAAGAAATGTGGCAGGATGTAATACAGGCCTACATAAACAATGTGGTATCTGTAAAATTACAGCAGATCCAAATGAATACTACACATAGGGTTTACTATACACCTAAAAAGCTACATCAGTTTAACCCAGATATTAATGATACATGCTCTAGGTAAGCCATATCTACAGGCACACTGATACATTTGATTGGTTCTTGCCCATATTTATCAAATTGTTGGTAAAATGGAACACATTTTCTTGTTGATTTTTAAAAAACAAATTACATTATCTCTCATGGTTAAACTACTTGGACTCTAATCCTGATAATTATTTAGATGTGGAAGAATTAAAATTATTAACATTGTTAATGATTGTAGAAAAAAATATATACTTTAATAAAATGGAAAGATCCTGACTCACCAGCTTTCAAAACATGGTTAAATAAGATGATCGACATTTCAAAATTAGAACAAATATAGTATTATAAAAACTATATGAAAGAAAAATTTGAAAAAAATGTGGACTTCATTCCAGATGGCAATAGGACAAATAAAATTATAAAATACATATTAGAATAGAAGAGTTCCTTGTCCCCCTTCCCCATAATGATGATTAAAAAAATAGGATTTCCTGAAGAATTTATTCTACACTGATGAAGGAAAATAGCCTTGATGCATGAATCTGAACTGAGGGGTAAAAAAGAAAAAAAGAAGAAGAAAAAAGAAACAGAATTAAAGAATATCTTTTCCCCCACCCATCTTGCTACCTCACAAAACACCACCCACTTTCCAGTTCTTGGGATATATGATTAGTGAGCACCCCTGCCCTACCACCCTCTAGCATCCACCTTGCTACCTCCTCCCCCTAAAAGAACTATGTAAACAAAGGATAATATGTACCACCACTTGTAATACCTATAAAGAAGAAAACCACCCAGTGTTGTTCATTGTCCTGCCTGTTGGCTAAACATGTGTTACTGTAGTATATGTGAGAATTTCATAATTTGTTCATGCTGCAGCAGGTACTGAACAGTACAGCATATTTTTCTTCTTTTCAGGTATTACCTACAGCAACATACAGTATCCTTTACTTTCATGGGGCTTAAGTGGGGGAGGAGGGAGTGGGGGTGCAAGTGGTTGGTAGACTAGGGATGTTCATTAAATGTATGTTTTAGGGATGAGGAGGGTGGTGCATGAGATGTGTGCACATGTGGTGGAAGGGCTATTTTTCAACACTGAAATTGACTGACTTCACTGGTGCTGCAGTGGTAGGAGGGAGGTGGGTGTTAGTGTTGATGTGGGAATATAGACTCTTAAAGGGTCAGGGTGGTGGGATGGGAGTTGAAACAATATGCCACAATTGGTGAGGAGTGGCTTAATTTTTGGGGAAAAAAAACTTAGTTTTTGCTGGTGAAACTATGCAAAGTGGCATTTGCTGACACTTTTGCTGGTAAAGTGCCACTATGCCTAGTCTTCATTCGGTGAAGGTGGGTAATTCACCATGCAAAAATGATGTGAACTGTAGTCTGTGGGAAGTGGTCATGGAAAATTTGTGAAATTCTCTGCAAAGCAGATTCCCCTGATGTTGCCTGTCTCTACCCATGATTAAGACTGCATAGCGATCAGTGTCAGTGTAACACACTTGTGGCATGCTTCAGGAGTGGTCCTGTGGGCAAATCATGAAGCAACTGCATAGAGAAGCTCACTGCACCAGACCTGCAGCTTGATTTCGAGTGGACATGTGAGCCACTCATAAAATGACTGAAAATGTAGTGGAATTCAGCTGCATGTTCACACATAAGACCCAACAAAGTCCTCCAGAATTTTCTTGTTTAGAAAATAAGTATCACAAAGTGAAGATACATTTTATAAAAGTGGTTTTGCAAGTCATGATAGCATGTTCATGAGAAACAAAAGCAGTGACTGATTCCATGATATGTTTCAGCCAAAAATGGAGCTACATAGGGGCAGGAGGGCATGCACCCACTTTGGCACTTTGGGCTGTGGAGCAGCACATCTCTGAACAGGTGGGTGACAAACTGGAGGAACCATGGTGCTGAAATCAGGCCATCCTCCCCATGCCCATCCTCCTCTTTTTGACTCATTATCACCTCCCAAAGCAAAGGCTGTGTGTTGCACATCCACAGTGAGCTGACAATTTTCACACATAGTTGTCTCATCAGCCCAGGGGCTGGCTTCAGCCAGAAGAACACAACACAGCCAGGGGAAAGGTGCTTTGTTTAGTTGAATAAATCTATTTTGAACCAGCTAGCATACCTGTGCCAATATACAACAAGCATTTATCAATGCTGAACGTTTAATGCTTGGTAAACAATTTGAGTTTTGCAATTTTGAAGATATTTGTTTTAGGATTCACTTTATCGACATGACATGTACCATTTATAGTATATTGTCCAAAATGTAATTTCACACCAGAGGTGTGAAAACACATCTCATCCAAGATTTAAAAAATTGTACATCATGTTTATGAGGTGGTGTGTAAAAATGGATATGTTGAAAGACTGGAGTCAAAATATTGAAATTAGCGAAGATATGAGTGAACTTTTAAATGGTGTAACATTCGGTCAAAACCTGGGCATTTTATCATATTTGTACACCAAATCTTCAGCATAGCCTTCTTATTATTACCCCACCTAATTAATGCAGTAGGTTAACATTTTAAAATCCACATCAAAAATGTCAGTCTGCAGCACTGAAGCATTATTCTGTGCCACAAGTACGAAAACACATTTTGGCCAAGATTTGAAAAATGACATCTGTCACATTCATGAGGTGCTGTGATGAAATGACTATGTTGAACATTTGGGGTTAGAATATTGAAAATTGTAAAAGTTGCAGACCTGTTTTTGTAAATTTCAACCTAGGTGCATAACTTTGTTTTTAAATATTTTTGCCCCAAATTTTCAACATAGCCTTCTTATAATCCCACTTCATGAACATGGGCAGAGAAAATTTCAACTCCTGCCTTAAAGGTGATTTTGCACAGCAATTATAAAATCACCTTTAAGGATGCAAAAACACATTTTGGCCAGGATTTAGAGAAGCATTTGTCCATGCTGAACGTTTGCTTGCTGGTATTTGCATTGGTGTTTGGCATTTATGCAGGCACCCCCCCCCCCAGTTGTATCCATGCCCTAACAGTGTACCTCTCTGCAACTCCTCTTGCATGTGATTAACATTTCAGCCTCATAATTCTTAAGTGTCTGTCTTAGGAACCATAACACCCTGGTCATGCTCAAGTTTACGAACCTGTGTAGAAACTGTGCAATGCACACTCGCAACACAGTCATTCAGTGGAATTATTTCACCAAATTTTCAACATAGGCATTTTGTCACCTCAGCTCATGAACATTGTCACTATGATTTTCTTACTGTGTATAGAACACTGATTTCCCATAGCAGCTGTGCTGTTCTGCACCAGAAGTGTGAAAACACATGTTGGCCAGGATGTGAAAATGACAGCTATACTGTTCATAAGGAGGTGTGGGAAAATACAAATGTTGAAAATCTGGAGTGAAAATATTACAAATTCGCAAAGTTACGAGTACATGTGGAAACTTCACAACACACACTCGTAAAACACTAATTTTTTGGAATTTTTTCACCGAATTTTCAACATAGGCATTTTAGGATATCTGCTCATGAACAATTTCACTGTAATTTTCTTAATCTGTACTGAACACTGGTTTCCCACAGCAACCACGCTATTCTATGCCGGAAGTGCAAAAACACATTTTGGCCAGGATATGAAAAATGACAGCTGCACTGGTCATAAGGAGATGTGGGAAAATGCCAATGTTGAAAATCTGGAGTGAAAATACTACAAATTCATGGACTTATGAGTGTGCATTGAAACTGTGCAATGAACGCTCATAACAGCCATTTTATGGACTTCTGTCACCAAATTTTCAACATAGGCATGTTAGGACCACTGCTCATGAACAGTGGCACTGTGATTGTCTTACTCTGTAGCAAACACTGATTTCCAACCACGACCCCTCTATTCTGCACTGGAAGTGTGAAAACACACATTTTGGCCAGGATGTAAAAAAAATGACAGCTGCCATGTTCATAAGGAGGTGTGTAAATATACCTATGTTGCAAATCTGGAGTGAAAATATTACAAATTCATGAACTTACGAGTGTGCGTGGAAACTGTGCAACGCACGCTCATAAAACCGTCATTTTTTGGAATTTTTTCACCAAATTTGCAACATAGGTTTTCTGAGAGCCCACCTCATGAACTCTGACACTGTCATTTCTTTAATTGGTCCTGAATGGTGATTCCACACCGTGACTGTGAAATCACCTTTTGGGACAGAATAACACCATGACAGTGACTAAATTCATGAGACGGGATGTCAAGAGCCCCATGTTGAAAATTTGGTGCCACCTAAGTTGGAGAAATCTTATTTATGCCATTATACAGCTTACCAGTATTTCCTCAGTTCGTGGTCAGCTTTGAAGAGTGCAGACATGTTCCCGGTCCACCGAAGATTGTCGTGCCAGACTCCGGAGGTAAGTATGGGGTGAGGGGGGCATGTGTGGGAAGGTGAGTGCACAGAGGGTGTGCATGGGTTGGGGGCAGGGACTCAGTGAGGGACTGTTTTCCTCTTTCACAGGACTTAAGAAAAAGAAATGGACACTTTTGGCACACTTGGGTGGACTCCCAGCATGCCACCAACATGTTTGTCAGGGGCAGACTGGAGCCAATAGGGGACTGGGCACCCCCGTCGGCCCCCACAGTGTGCTGGGGGGTACATGAGCTGAGGAGGATTGGGCACCCCTTTGGGACACAATGTGGGGCTGGGGAGAACACTAATGAGGGAGGGGAATGAGATTAGCAGAGGGAGGAAGTGGGAGGGATTTCATGCCAGGCTGTGCATGACTGCAGTTCATCTGATGTCGGTATGCAAATTGCATATGTGCTACCACTGCTGATTGCAATGGACCTTTTCTTGGAAGTGAAGACCAACAGAGCTGAACTGCTGTCATACACAGCTTGGCATGTATTGGTCCCCTAGGGTTGCACCTGCTATACTGAGAACTGCATTGGCAAGGAGGGTTACACATCTCCAAAAGTCCTACTGTTCCTAACTCATGTGCGCAAGTGAACATAAAAATGACAGCTGTCACATTCATGAGGTACCATAAAGAAAAAGGCTATGTTGAAAATTTGGGGTCAAAATTCTGAAAGTTACCAAAGTTATGAGCCCGTGTTTGCAAATTTCAGTGTAAGCTCATAACTTTGATGTTTTTTTAGTATCGTTACACCACTTTTTCAACAATGCCTTCTTATGATCCCACCTCATGAACAAGGGCAGAGAACATTTTCAACTCATGCCCCAAAGGTGATTTCGCATAATGGCAGAAAAAAAATACATTTTGGGACAGATTTGCTTGATATCACTGTAATGGTTCATGAGGTGGAGTCCCAAAAAAGGCATGTGGAAAATTTGTGGCAAAAATATTCACAAATGGCCATGTTATGCCACTAAGTTCAAAAATCCCATTGAAATACATTGAACTTCTTACCTGATTCTCAGTTCATGGTCCAGCTTTGAACAGCGAAGATGTGTCTGTAGTCCTGAGAAGATTATGGCGTCAGACCATGGCTAGGTAAGTAAGGGCTTGGGAGGTGTGGGGTGGTGGGTGCTGACTGGGTGGGTCAGATGGGGGGGACTAACGGTGCAAAAGACATTGATGGATGGTTTTCTGTTTTACAGGGTTAATTGCAAAAAAAAAAAAAAAGGATGAAGGACAGTTTTCTACATTTCAGGTGATGACACTAGTGGACTGGTCACCCCCAGTGTCAGTGTTATGTTTGGTGGGGGGGGGGCTGGTAGACTATGCTAAGTGTTCAAGTGAAACCCAAGTCTGTCTGACACCAGTTCAAGAAAAACAGACACGTGTTTCACGAGATGTTAGGCTAATTTCTTTTTTGAACACATCACAGCTATGCCCCTAGTACTGTTCTCACAGATGTGCTTGTTCTCATCGGATGAGTGACAACTGTTCTTTACTAACCGCGGTAGATGTGTTAGTGCCAGCTACTGCTTCCCTCCATGGAGCAGCGGTCTGACAGTTAAAAAAAAAAAAGAGAGAAAAAACAATACAGAATAAATACCTGAGCACATTTCGAGTGTTTCAGTGTTGTACAGTATATGAACATCAGAATTCCGTACCATCACTCGAGCAGTACAGGGTGTTTGAGCATAGAGTATTTAAAGATCTGCTGGCACCTCAAAAAAAAACTTTGAAAAATATAATTAGGTACAACTCAGCTTGCATTCTGTATATATTCTATAGATTTCTCCTCCCAATTAATTATCACTGAGGAAATTTGCATGAAACATAATCATTGTCCCTTAAAGTTCATTTGCCTCTATAGCTTACTCCCCACTTCAAGCCATAATCCTGTGTGGCGACATCACAATCTGTTGCCATAAAAGTAACTGTGATGTCACAAGCAGTGCATTATGACCTCAGGTAGGGAGAAAGCAGCAGGAATAGATAAACTTTTCAGGAGCAGATATCCTGTTTTCATGCAAATTACTTCAGTAAAAAATAATGGGCAGTAGAAATATAGAACTAATGTGAAATACAAGCCAGATAGTGTCCAAATATTTTATTTTATTAAAGTTCTCCTGAAGGCATCAGCTCTTCTTTAAATAAGGAACTAATAAAAAAAATTAGCCTAACTAAATCTGCATCAAGTTAATTTCCAGTTATGGCATAGAGGTGTGTTTATTTTATTGCATATGGAAGTCGCTGATGTTTCTGTAGTGAATTATTCTTGATTATGATAGTATGGTATTTATCCCTAACTGCTATAGTTTTAATTTGTTTGGGGAGGTGGCAGTAATATGGTTAAAAACCTTCCTATGCAATAAAATAAACATGCCTCTGTGCCATAACTGGATACTAACCTGATGCAGATTTAGTTAGGATAATTTCTTTTTGGTCAGTTCCTCATTTAAATACTCTATTTTCAAACACCTTGTACTAACTTGATTGATGGTACAAGAATTCTGATATTCACATACAACACAGGAACACTCAAAATCTGCTCAGATATTTATTTTGTAGTGTTTGTGCTCACATATTTGTTCTGTATTGTTTTGATCTTTTTTTAACTGTCAGACCACAGTTCTGTGAAGAAAAGCAGTAGCTGGCACTAACACTTCAACCACAGCTACTGAAGAGCAGCTGTCACTCATTGGAGGAGAGTGGCCATATCTGTAAGGATATTACAAGGTGCACCGTGGTGGTGTTGACCTCCTGTGAAGTCTGAGTCTGTTTTTTTTTTTGTTTTTTTTTTTTAACTAGTGTCACACAGACTCGGGCTTCTGTGAACACGATCTCTGATTTGTTGTTTTTCAACTGGAAGACTCAGCATAGGAAACGTCTACCAGGGAAGAATACACATTAGCACTAACAGGACAGAATAAGTCATGTTTAGGGTATAGTTAAATCAATTAAATGACACTAAACAGCTATGTTTTGTGCCTACATAAAAATGGTAGGCTATAGTGAGAACCTGCTCTTTAAGCCCTGACTTCAGGCATAAACCTTAACTTTGGCAAGTGCATTGACATGGACGCTAATGCACATGCCAGAGTTATGGTTTCAAAGACAGGCTCCTGACATTGAAAACTGCTCAGCTGTTTGCTGAGGCAGCTTCATTCAAATCAAAGGACTGAAGTCCTCTCTGGCTGGAGCAGCTTTAGTCCTTTGAAATACAAAAAGTTGTTTCCACCCCACAAGCAGAGAATGGCATCAGGACCACAGCCTGGGCATTGGTCTAGACTGCTGAGCCCTCACTATTCTGCACTGCACTGCAATGGGCTCAACAGTTACAAACCCCAAAAATCCCATTTCACTTGTTACAAAACATTTGGTGTGCAGGTGCATCAAATGTAAAAAGGACTCTTGGATGAGTCTGCAGAATGTATTAGGGGTCATCTTTATGTGTGCTTCAGTAACCTTTTTTGCCGATGGCTGTTGCCTGTACTAGTAATCATTGCTTTGGGGGGGGTCAATTATCTAATACATTCTGACTGAGCCAGCCACAGTTCAGCTGCTGTGACATGATGTCACAAAAATTCTGCCCTTCTGGACTAGTTTTACTTGTGCTTGCACCAGGGTATTGGTGCCAGCAACAGTCAAAAGCTAGTGAGTGGGATGAGAGGGAGCAAGTAATGTTTCAGTCTGATCAGCAGTGCCTGTATGGAATGATCAGGGCAGCAGGTGTTTCCATGATTTGTCACAATACATCTCACCATCTCATGGGTATTTCTCCTAAGATCTTGTCCCATTGATTAACCAGCATGTGTAAGTGGTTAAATGTATGTGTTGGGTTGGGGTGGACTGCCATGGGTCATGTAGTAGAGACAAGTTAGGTGACTGCATATCTATGCAAAGGATGGATCTGCTGAGCTGTTAGGAGAAGGAGTCATGGTGGCTGGGGAGTGATGTTCTGATCAGTGAAGGAAGGGAGGCTGAGGGCAGGCATGTGTGGATCTGCAGTGTGTGCCACATGTCACTGGGTCCAAGGACCTGAAGGAGAGTCAGAGACTGGAGGAAAGATAGTGGTGGACTAGCCTCATTACAGCCTGGGCAGGTTGGTCCAAGTACTTGTGTGAGCATCAGAAAAAGGTATGATGAAAAAAATTACCCCTTATTTTTTATTCTATTGTATGTCTATAAACTGATCAGTTCATTACTTATATTAATATTTGCTGACTTGTGGTCTAGACTGAAGTGTACCAACTTAAACTGAACACCTTTTTTGCCATAATCACCCCCCTCCCATTTCATGATTTTGATTTATATATTGCATTGTTTAAGGTGCAGGGCACTTGGTATCATTTCTCTTACTCCTCTCCCTAACAAACACACACACACACACACATCTGGAAATGACCTGTACACATCCCAGCTCAGTATGTCTTTCCAGGTAAAACTTTTGAAATAAATATATCTGAGTAGTAATAATCTCCACAGCAAACCAAGGTAATGCTGTCCATTAAATTGCATGGTAAACCTATGATGATCAGTAAATGTGCGGGTGCAGAGACAGTTTGTACAGTGCAGTGTCATTTGGCCCAAGCTAAACTCAGTGTGAGTGCTAATACTTGTAAAACACAACTTTTCATTTTGCATGGTCTGTCTGAAAAAATGTTTTGCCAACTTGATGAGGTGTGTTGGGTGTTTAAAATTAGACTGTTGAGGCTTACATGGTCTTTTTTGTCTATTATTGTATGTATCGTAATTATTTTCCCTGAAATGCCACAGTATATATAATAATAATACTGAATTAAGCTTTCCTGTCACTTTTGCAACGTTGGCACTTTTTGTCCTTGCAACCCCTGAAAGACTGGTCTTTGCACAACCAAAGAAAGTCTTCTTGTCTTAGTTTGGTCTTAAAAACCCTGTAGGAATTGTTCTTGTGTAGCCATGGGACACCTGCAGGATTGGTTCTTGTGTGGCCTCAAAACCCTACAAGCATTATTCTTGTGTATCCTGGGCAAACCCTACTGTACTGGTTTTGATGCAATCTCAGAAGCTTCTCAGTCATGTGAGGCAGAGGTTTACAGCCACTTGGCATTGAAAAGCTACTTCTTCATTAGTATCCTCTAAAGCCATTGTAAGAGGACTAAAGGTTACAAAACACTTCTATCAGCTTTTTCTGTAGCTTTCCTCTATGCTCTGTGTATTGTCTGGCATCCTATGCCATTTTAGAATTTGAAAATGCATAATCTCCCATTTGCAGCCATATCTTTGTGCAAAACACATTGATTTGCCTTCAGTTTAGATGAAACTGGCAATTTCTTTTAAAAAATTTGTCACATTGAATTGGCCATTTTTAAAAATGGAAAATCATTGGCCTTCGTGCAGCCACAAAAACTTGTTGATTGGCTCTAAGATTTCATCCAAACCACCCAGATTTATTTTTTTGCACAGTATACATGAGTGAATACCCTGACATCTGATGTCTTTGACGTGAATGAAATCTACCGTCCCAATGCTTTAAAGGCAAACCGTTGCCAGTTTCATCACATTTTTATTTCAATCAGGGCTCCAAAGAGCTCTGTGGTCACATAAAACTGCACTGATGGGTACATGTTGGTTTGTTTGAGAAATGCTAGCATAGCAGACACTACACAATGACTGATTACTGCTAACCATTTTTTAAAAGCATGAATCATTTTCTCCTGTTGCATTCCAGTATTTCAAGTACTGTTTTAGGAAAAGGAAAGGGAAAAGGGAAGCACAGACTTCAACCTTCAAACGTGCCTTGTCAGGGAGTTGAGCTTAACCATTTTATTTATTTATTTTGAGTTAATCAGTGGGACTAAAGCCTCAAGAAATAGTTTTGATCTCCCCAGGCTTGCTAGGTGGGTAATAATACAAACAACAACCTCCACCCATGTATTTATATCCTCCATAAAGTCATGCCTAAGTAAGAAGACAAAGTGAAAAGCACAGCAACTTAGGCATAACTTTATGGGGCATATAAATGAGAACTGTCATTTACAAAGTACCTTTTTCTCAAGTGTAGCTTAATGTTTGTGTTTTCTTTTCTAACCACCACCCAGTGACTTTGGTGACTGGATTCCAGCCAGAGCTGCTTCAATGTGCTTATGCAACTTGGTGTGATTTTGTGCTTATGCAACTTGTTGAATAAACTTTGTTGTGGCCTTTCATCTCTCTGTGCCTCGGGAATACCACCCTGTAGAGATGCTGAAGACAAGGAATCCTAGAGGCGCTGCAGAAAGGATTCCCTTAGGCTAAAGGTAGCTAGGAAAATGCCCTGCAAGGAGACGCTAGCCACTGGAGGAGGAGGGGAGGATGGTGGGGCAAAGACAAAAATTGCTACTCAATGAAGTAGAAAGGGAGAATTTCAATAGGTCAGGTGGTTTTTGCTTCAGTCCCTTGAACCACAGGCTTACACCTTTCAAATCAATGTGCTTATGCAACTTGGCATGACATTGTGCTCATGCAACTTGTTGAATAAACTTTGTTGTGGCCATTCACCTCTCTGTATCTCAGGAATACCACTCTGCAGGGATGCTGATGGTAAGGAATTCTGGAGGAGGGTTCCACCACTAGAGATGCCATGGAAAGGATTCCCTTAGGCTAAAGGTAGCTTAGGAAAAAGCCCTCAAAAAGTGTAGATCTGAAGCATTGCACAGGTAATGAGTTGGTATTGAGTATTTGGACCTTCACATAGGTCAGGAGAGATAATGGCAATATTCAGCAGCTATTTGAAATGTGTAATGACCAAATGCACAGTGACACCCTCCAGGATGAAGTGCAGCACTGCAGAATTCTGAAGTAGAGTTACTACAGTGAACAATGCAATTTCAATGGGAGGTATTCCCTTTTGTCATGCAGTAAACCTGTGACACTGCACTTCATCCTGGAGGGTTATCTGTGTGTCAAATGAATTATAACAAGAGGGCACGACTTCCCAAGAAGAGAGGGAATTGCAAAGGGGAACCACCATCCATCTCCATCCAACAGCACAAACCTACCTAAATAACTGTGGAAACCTACCTAAGTAACCTAGGAAATACAACTAAAGTAACTACATATTAGGACCACTGCCACTGAGGAGAGGGAAAAAAAAAAACCTTTGAGAAGGAAACCTCTGGGGATCCAAGGTTTAGGTCACCTTCCCTCCAGGCTTGGGAGATTGTATTCTGTAATGGCTCTGCTGCTGCAATTTAGAAATCTAATCCAAGGTGAGGAAATTATTCCATTTTGGTGGAAAGATCTCATGCTCCCTCTAACAGGAATTCCATGAAGGATTGTGAGGGCATTCTATAACATTGGATACTCTGAGGCAAGAGTGGGACCCCAAGGTGGGAGGAGGAGGAGGAGAGCACTGACCAATGAGGACCTCAGCTGCCCTACAAACTAAAACAGACTAGGTGAACCAGAGGCAACCATGGGGAGAATAGTGTAGAAAGTGCTGCCAAACCCAATTCTGGTAGCTCAAGGTGACCTGTTGGGCATAAGGGCCTCACCCCTCACAGCTTAAATCTTAAATTCTACACCAAGAGTTGCCATTGATACATCTGCATGGCTAAAGCTCTGCCTGGAGTGAAGACATTCTCACTATAGGCAAGGTGATAAGGACCCCACCCCAAGTTTCACATGCTCAAGATGTGGACTTTGTGGGTGAAGAGCAAGGTTATCGGCTGCAGGGCAGACCCAGAGCCATAGAAAGTAATGGTTATGGTTGGCATGCCTCTGATTTATGAATTAGAGCATATAGTCAACTGTGAACTGCTATATATAAGGAGGCCAGATGAAGCCAGTGGCCATTGGTTAGGTATTTTGATGCCAGGCGAAGCCAGTGGCTGGAGGTTAGATAATGGTTTGTGAGAAAGAGGCCAGGCAAAGCCAGTGGCCAGAAGTTAAAAGTAGGAGCAAAGCCAGCAAAAAGCAAGCCAACCAATTCCATTAAGGAAGCCTAATATTGATGACATTAAAAATATTCAATGACGGTAGGTAATGATGTGTGTAGGTGGTAGGAGGTCAGGCGAAGCCAGCAGCCATTAGTTAGGTAGAAGGAGGCTGGGAATGCCAGTAATTGAATCAATGAGGGCTAGGTAATTGAATTTATATGGTTTATGCATGATTACCTTAAATGTCATTTAGGCTGCACTGGAGCAGTAGTAGGAGGCCAGGCAAAGCCCGCAGCTGCAGGTTAGAGCTAGTAATTAAACTGATGAGAAGTATGAAGGAATATGACAAAGGAGCAGGGCAAAATTTATTTAACATACATAAAAGCATGCTCCTGCTACTTGGAGCCACAATACCTCACTATGACATCACAGTCCCCCACCGTGGGAGTAACAGGGAAGCCACAAGCTGAGCACCATGAGACCAAACAGCTAATTTAGTTACTGAAACTTTCAGTATTAATCAAAATGAAAAGTATACTGTTTAAATGCTACCAGCTGTAAGCCAGGCTGACATACCTTGGGTTGAATACATAGGTAAAAGTAATGAGAGTTTGATTTATGATAACAAACGCATACAAGTCCTGCACATACATAGATACATAGACAGTGTTGGCAGATAAGGGCCTATGGCCCACCCAGTCTGCCCATTTGAGCTTGTAAGTTCAGTTTATGTTTTCCTAGAAGTCTGTTGCCCCTTACCCCTGACCTCCAGAATTCCTTTTTGTCTATCCCATGCATTCTTAAATCCCGTGATTGTTTCAGCCCCCACCACTTCCTCTGGCAGGGTGTTCCACTTGTCCATCACCCGTTCTGTGAAGAAATTCTTCCTCAAGTTTCTCTGAATCATCCTCCTCCAACTTCATCCCATGCCCTCTAGTCCTGGAACATATTTTTGCTTAAAATAGTGTATTCCTGCACCCTGTTCCTCCCTGTAAGATACTGTATGTCTCTGTCATATCCTCTCTCCCTCCTCTCCTCCAGGGAGTACATATTCAGTTCCTTCAACCTGTCCTCCATAGGACTTGTGATAGCAATCCATGTACCATCTTTGTTGCCCTCCTCTGAACCTTCTACTCCTGTCTATGTCCATGTAGGTAAGGTCTCCACAACTGTACACTGTACTCCAGGTGGGGCCTCACTAGTGTCTTGTATAGTGGAATTTTGACCTCCCTTTTCCTGCTGGTGATGCCCCTGCCAATGCATCCCAGCATCCTATTTGCTTTAGCTGCTGCCTTGTCACACTGTTTCCCTACCTTGAGGTAATCAGATATGATAACCCCAAGATCCCTTTCCTGCTTGGTGCATGCTATATCCTCACCCCCCAACTGATATATTGTGCCAGGGTTTTTTGTGCTCCATATGCATTATCTTGCACTATAGGACTAGGACAACATTAAGTTTATGATACAATGTAATTTGGATGGCAGAGCAGGAAACCCCCAAAATTGTAGAGGCGCTCTCTTTTTCACACTTGGTCTTTCAGTATGGTAAAAGTCAGAAACAGACTGCTGTGGTTCTGGTAAAGTGTGGTTGGGTGAAAGTATGAAATGCCAATGTAAAAGCTAAAAATGTATGTATAGAAATGCTGCAGAGCACAAAGAATATGCTAGAAGCAGCACAAAGTAATTGAAAAGTAAGGAGTTGCAGTTGCCTTAGTGGAGCTAGCACTGAACAAGCATTTGTCAATGCCGAATGTTTGCTTGCTGGCATTAGCAGTGGAAGTGGAGAAGTTAGGCAGATGCAGTATTGAAGTATTGAACTGACACCAACTCCACCCTCACTCTGCAGAGATGGACAGGCATTGGGTTGTGCCTTTGGGTCATCGCCTATAATGGTCATGACATTTCATCTCACCCTACCCTTCAGACACTGACAAGTGTCGAGGTGTGCCATGAGGTGGTTGGACTTTACATTCACCTCATTCCATAAGGAAATACACTGAAATGAGTGCAGTATAGGAGAATGGGGTGAACTCTGGGGGCAAAGGTCCAAGGTGCACCTCAATGCCTGTCAGTGGCTGCAGGGTGGGGGTGGGGGTGGAATGGCATGAGCTACTCTGTCAACAGTCCCAAGTCACACCCCTGATGTCTGTCGGTCCCTACAGGGTAGGACATTATGGTCAAAAACCCTAATGCCCTGGGCGTTTCATGGTATTTTTACTCCAAGTTTTCCACATGGGCTTTTTGAGACCACACTGCATGAACAGTGACACCAGCAGTTCGTTAGGCGAAAGGTGATTTTGCACAGTGACTGTGCCATTTGGCACCACAGGTACGAAAACACATTACAAACAGGATGTGAAAAGTGACAGGTGTACTGTTCATGAGGAGGTGTAAAAAATGGCATTGTTGAAAATCTGTAGTGAAAATATAAAAAAACTGGTGAAGTCATGAGCGTGCATAGAAACTGCACAATGTACACCCGTAATGTAATTAGTCTGGGGAATTTTTACAGCAGATTTTCAACATAGGCATTTTGGGACCTCTGCTCTTGAACAGTGTCACTGTGATTTTCTTACTCTGTCCCAAACGCTAATTTACCACAGCGACCACCCTATTCTGCATCAAAAGTGCGAGACACATTTCAGCCATGGTGTGAAAAATGACAGGTGTACTGTTCATAAGGAGGTGTGGAAAAATGTCAATGTTGAAAATCTGGACTGAAAATATTACAAATTTTTGAATTTACGAGGGTGCATGGAAATTGTGCAATGCACGCTCATAACACTGTCATTTTATGGACTTTTGTCACCATATTTTAAACATAGCCATTTTAACATCTCTGTGATTTTCTTAATCTGTACCGAACATTAATTTCACACACCATCCACGCCAATATGAGCTACATGTGCGAAAACACATTTCAGGTGAGATGTGAAAAATTACAGCTGTAGTGTTGATAAGGAGGTGTGATAAAATGGCAATGTTGAAAATCTGGAGTGAAAATATAAAAAATTCTCAAAGTTACGAGTGTGTGTAGGAACTGCACAATGCACACTCGTAAAACAGTCATTTTTGAGAATGTTTGCACCAAATTTTCAACATAGGGTTTTTGGGGGCCTACCTCATGAACTGTGAAACTGTCATTTCGTTAATCAGTCCCAAAAGGTGGTTCCACACAGTGACGGTGAAATCACCTTTCAGGACTGAATAACAAAATGACAGTGATAAAGTTCATGAGGTGGGGTCCCAAGAACCTCATGTTGAAAATTTGGTGAAAACATTCCCCAAAATAGCCAAGATATGCACCAAAGTTGAAAAAAAAAACATTTATGCCACTATACAGCTTACTGGCATTTCTTTAGTTTGCGGTTGGCTTTGAAGAGTGCAGATGTGTTCCTGGTCTGCCAAAGATCATTGTGCCAGCTTCTGGAGGTAAGTATGGGGTGAGGTGGGGGGATGGGGTACGCAGAGGGTGGATGTGGTTTGGGGGCAAGACAGTCAGCGAAGGACCTCTTTTGTTATAGGTGTTTTTTTTTTCTTTTTTTAGAAAGACGATATGGGACGTTTGCCACACTGGGGTGGGCTCCCAACATGGCAGTTGGACATTTGTTTGAGGGGGCAGTGGAGCCAATGGGGGATTGGGCACCTTCGTCAGCCATACGGACTTTTGCCACGCTGTGGTGGGCTCCCAACATGTCACCTGAAAGTTTGTTTTTTTGGGGGGATACAGTGGAGCCGATAGGGGATTGGGCACCCCCTTCAGCCATACGGACTTTTGCCACACTGGGGTGGGCTCCCAGCATGGCACCTAGAAGTCAATATAGGGGGGCAGTGGAACCAATGGGGGATTGGGCACCCCCGTTGACCATACAGTGTTGTGGGGGGAGCACATGAGCACTGGGGTGGGCTCCCAGTGTGCCACTTAGGTGTTTGTTTGGGGGGGGCAAGAAAAAACTGAGCTGTCTATGACAGCTGTTAAGATGCAGTGCTGATGTGTAGGCACTTTGCATACTGCCGATGGCAGTATGTGAATTGCCTGTCGACGGCAGTATGCAAATTGCCCACACATTACCACTGCTTATTGTAGCAGTCTTTTGCTTTGAACTGCATGCCACTGCATCTGAACTGCTGTCATAGACAGCTCAGACATTTATTGGTGTGGTGAGGCCACACCTGCAAGAAGGAGCAGGGCATTGGAAGCATGGTGGCACACCTATGAAAATTCATATGGTGGCATTATGTTTCTTGCACATGCATGCAAGCAAACATAATGAATTAAGAGCAGAGCTGCTGAGCAACAAGCATAGCACAGCCGGGAGTGGCAGCTAGCTAGGAGCAGGATGAAACCTAGACCAGGAGCGAACAATTAAGGTGGAAAAGCACAGGAGACAGCTGAGGCAGGGAAACAGCAGTTTGAGCTGAAGCATACAGATAACAAATGCAGTTAACCTGTGAGATTGCTAAACGTGTAAAAATAAATGGGATACTAGAAAATGAGAAATGCCCAAAATAAACAAACACAAGAGCAGGAGCTGGAGGGAGCAGAAACAAACAACTAACATAAAAATAGATAGACTGTAGCCAGAGGCAAATACTGAGCTAGAAGCAGGAGAAGCACAAACCAGGCAGAGTCCAGCACAAGCCAGCAGAATTCCAAGCACAAGGAAAGGTAGGAGACAAATACAGCAGAAAAGGGGAGGGGGCAGAGCCCAGGGAGAGGTCAGGCAGAACCTCTGGTCACAAAGAAAATGCTTCTGAATGAAGCAGGAAGGCAAAGTTTAAATAGGTCAGGCAAGGAGGCATGGCTGTTGCTTCAGCCCCATGAATAACAGGCTTAAGCCATTCAAAAATAAGCCATACTCTAAGTGATAGCAACATACTCACTGTGTGACCTTGAGCAAGTCACTTACCAACCCCTGCTCTAGATGTTGCATTTCAGCTGAGCTATCAGGAGGACCTGAGGAAAACTTGAATGTCACAAGTGCACCAGAATTGGACTGCTTACTAAACTGGATTACAATGTTGGTGTCTGATGCTGCCAGAATTATAATACAGAACCAGAACAGAACCTGTTTTTTATACCAGCCAGCTGCATTTCAGTTTTTATACTTAACGAAGTCTCACAATGTGATCTTTGTCCCCCACTTGTTAGAATCCATTCTGAGTTTCTCCAGATTTTGATTACAGATTGGTGATCTCCTCAATCCCCAGAGCCTCCTCCACTCCACACAGCAACTGGCACAGTCCACGCCTCACACTTCCTTGGACGGCAACCATCTGATGTGATTTACATGAATCTCATTGTTTGCTTGCTCAAGATGTGTGAATTTTTTATATATCTGAACAAAAGAAGGTCGGGGGGGGGCTGTGCCAGCTACCAAAAGGTGATGAGATTTCTGTGTGACCATTGGCCACTGGATGCCACCATTTTGCCACATGCAGCTAAACAGGTTGACCTGGGTTCTTAGAATAATTCTGACTCCCACCACACCAGTCCAGTGGACCAAAGCAAGTGCTGTGCAGTCTGCACTCTCTGATACTCAGGGTGGCGCACCATTGTCATACAGCACAACATAGTCTACTTAATGGCTCCTGTGGTATACTTGTGGGGGTGGGGCACTAGGAATCACAGGTGGCCACACAATAAACTGTTCTCACTGGGCAATCCAAGTAAGTATGTAATGTCACATTCTGGTGTGACTGGAGGAAATGGGAGGGTAAAAAGGTTTATTTTTACAGGGGTATGACACGCCAAGTTAGAGTGGGGTTATAATCTGGCTGCCCTTTCCCCTTATATTCTGGGCAGTGAGGCACTTGCTTGAGTTTTATTTTGTTAATTATGTTTCTTTCATGTTTGCGTAAAGGTATGATATAGCTATTTAAAATAGTGATTATGCTTCTCACCCTACCACATTTTCAAATTGTCACTTTTGTTTGTTTTGTTTGCTGCCATTTTGGAGCACACAGCTGACTGATTTGGCCCCCATGGCTCCCAAACCTGTCTCTTTCACTTGCTTCAGCCTAATTTAATTAATATTTTAAAAGTATTTTTTAACAAAATACACTTCATAAATCAACTTTACACCAGATATTGTCAACCACACATGCATCTCCTTTGAACTGCTTCCCCTGCCCCTCTGTAGAGTGGCAGCCAGAAATCTATCCAAGTATATAACTACAACTAAACTAAACAACTAAAACTCTGCCTACTTGGGCTGTGTGGCTGGGTGTTTGTGTTTGTCTCTGTCAATAGTTTAGTTTTGTGGATTTTCATGTGTTTTGGCTTGGAGGAACTAGACCATTCTTGGATATATGATCTATGAAAGTTTCCTGGACTAAGAAACTGGAAAACATCACCAGCTGATATTGGGTTTCTCATTATAAATCAACTTTTTTGGAAGTCATCACAATCAAAGTACATACAGCTAAGAAATTCTACAAGCTCTGACCTGGGAAGTGCAAACTGAATCCACATTTCCATCTACCTTGTTGCTAAAGGGAACTGCATGTCTTTGAGAACCATTCACAACTATTTAAACAAAGCGAAGACACTGACAAAGGGTTTTAACTTCCTGCATATGCCCCAGGCCAGTGTTCCAGGAATTTAACACATCCTTTGTCTTGTTACCGTAGATCAAACAGTTTACTGGTCATTCTCCTGTGGATTTGATTATTTTACATTATTTGGCAATGGGGCAAATCCTCCCCCTGGAGGCACACCACCGAAATTGATCTGTCCCTGCTCATGTGAGCCTTGGGTTTAACCATGTAAACCTCCTCCTGTCTTTTCTATCTCTCTCCATTTGTTATCCACTGTGTCAACTTCCTCTCTCCTCCTACCCCACGCAACCCCCCACTGTAAGCATCTTGACATCCTACCTTCATCATGGAACCATGGCAAATACCCTTTATTTTTATCTGAGGCACCTCATTACTAAGGACTGGGTGCAAACAACCGCCCTGGCTGGAAAAAATCATATTTGAGCACCTGTCATTAGCAACCCTCCTTTGTTGGGACCCTAGGCGACTGCACTGTATCCAAACCTGCAGCATGCAGAGGAAAGACGTTACATGGTATGAGCTACGGGAGATATCCCTCAAACTGCTGCTACTCCTACTTCTCATGTCTGGTGGGATCCACTCAAACCCTGACCCTGGCTCAAACATTAAGATAAAGCCTGCAAAAACTGAAAATGGGCTATCCACTGTTACCCTAAATATCTGCAGCCTCCTCCTAAGCTGGCATCTCTTCAAGCCTTTATTGGACAACATAATCCTGACATACTTGTAATTGCTGAGACCTGGCTAACACCTAGCACTCCAGATCATGCAATCTCGCTCCAAGGCTACAACCTCTTCAGACTTGACCGGGTAACAAGAAAGGGGCGCAGATGTGTTATCTATATAAAGGACTACCTCTCGTGCTACCTTGCCAGTTTCTCCCCAGAAAACACCCTAGTACAACTTCTCCCTGTCAAGCTTCTCCTTGGTGCCCATAACAAAGTGCTTACCATGGCTGCAGTCTATATCCCCCCTAAAGACCCATGAGCCGGGCTCCAGTCTATCCTTGAATTTGCAAGATTACAACCTCCTGACTCTGAGCTCCTCCTTCTCAGTGATTTCAATATAAATTGGCTTGCCTCAGATATCAGACCCAGCAGGGATATTATCCTAGCAACCAACCTAACACAGATGGTTAACTCCCCTACTAGAAAAAACTACAAGACTGGAACCAGCACTCTCATTGACTGGATTCTTACTAATCACCCGGACTGGATAAAAAACACCACCGTTCTCTTTGACTCCCTCAGTGACCATTCCCCTGTGATCTGTATCTGGACAAATAAATTCCACAAACCACCTCCTAAAACCATCCTAAGTCGAATGCTACCACATGGAAACCTTGCTAAGCTAAAGACCTGCCTCCTACAACAAGACTGGTCCCCTATCTACAATACGCTGGATGTGGACACTGCCCTAGACTTCTTCATTAAAACTTTCAACACTGCCTGTGACACCTACGCACCTTTCAAAAAATGTAAAATCAAAGCCCTCTCTAATCCCTGGCAAACAGCCAAACTACTGGCTCAGTTTAAAGCACATGACCATCTTTGGGCTATAGCCAGGGCCACAGGCTCCATAACAGACTCACTTAACTATAAACAGGTGTGCAACCTATGCACTTCACAAATCAGGCAAATGAAAAGCTCCTATTTCAAGAATGCTCTAGAAACCACCTGGTGTGATGGGAGATCCTTCTGGGACAATATACGTAATATTACGGGCAAATAGTCTAAATCCTCTCCCACGGCAATGAACATTGATAGCTCCACTACCCGTGACCCTAAGACTATGGCCGATGCCCTAAATAAAACCTTCACTGACCTCAGTGGTGTCTTCTCACCAGACTTCTTCCAGGACTTGTCAGTTCCAAAACTCGTATCCCAAACCATCTCACCAGACAAACCACTATTTCACTTTAAAATAGTTAAGACATATGAAGTCTACAGATACATAAAAAAGGCCTGCTCTAAATCTAGAAATAGCAGTGACACCATTGATCTAAAACTTCTGTCCCTCACCTTGGAAGAAGTGATCCACCCCTCACCAAAATTCTCAACCTCTCCCTGTGCCAAAGTCAATTCCCAACACATGGAAGGCGCTATAGTCACACCAGTGCATAAAGGGAAAGAATCCATCCACCAGGGAACTATCGCCCATATCTATACTTCCACCCCTCTCCAAAGTTCTTGAACGGATCGTGGCAGATCAACTATCAGACTACCTGCAAAAGTGATCTACTACTTGCATTCAGCAACACGGATTTAGGAAAGGACACAGTACGCCGACGGGCCCTACTTGATTTCTCTAGTGAAACTCACATAAAGCCTTGGATAAGGGTTATTTAACCGGAGCTGTTTTCATAGACCTCACAAGGCCTTTGACACTGTTCACACAGCCTTCTAATCTCTCTTTGCTCAACATTGGACTAGCCTCAGGGACCTGGAGCCTGGATAAAAAGTTACCTGGCACAACGTTCTCAAACAGTAAAAATCTGAGGTTCTCTCTGACTCCAAACTGGTCCTCTCTGGTGTCCCCCAGGGCTCAATTTTAGGTCCTCTCCTCTCCTCTTCAGCCTATTTCTAAACTTGCTTCCCAAATCCTGCCCTGAAAAATTAATACTTTATGCTGATGACGCTGTAATTCTCTCCTCCCATAAGGATCCAAATCCACTATGACAGAGCTTGCAGCTTGCTTTCTCATGTGTTGAAAAGTGGTTCCTTGAGCACAAACTGGTCCTAAATAAAAAAAAAAAAAAAGTCATGCTTTTTGCCAGTCATCAAAACAGAAATAGGCATACTCCACTCGTCATAAAAACTTCTCTTGGAAATACACTAGAACAAGTGAACACCTTCAAATGACTTGTTATCACTTTTTTGGCCAGAAGGTCTTACTTTTGTGGCTATATCGATAACACTGCAAAACAGTGCACCAACGCATTGGAATTTTGTGCAGACAGTCAATTTTTCAACCAAGCTGCCTTGAGGATTGCTGTTCAAAGCTCCATCATCTCAATCACAAACTATGGTCTAATTGTCTATGGCTCAGCTACTACCACTGCACTAAAGTGCATCTCAACAGCACTAAACAAAACCTGTCGACTCCTCACTGGAGCACAGAGATGGACCCACACTTGTGACCTCTACACGGAAACTGGTTGGTTGCATCTTTCCAATCGCCTCATGTATCTCACCTGCGTGATGGCAAAAAAAATCAATCTTGAGACTCAATTCTCCATGTATCCGGGACCTGTTCTGCCTGAACAATGGCACTCATACCACCAGAAGATCTGACCACCAACCTTTCCTTGTCCCTAGATGCCAGACTGCTCAGGGACAAAGATCTTTACATACCATTCTCACACCTGGTACAATGCCCTTAACCTGCCCTCCCTATCCTCCACGACATTGGGAGCTTTCAAATCCATACTTTACGCTCACCTCACAGCCTCCAGCTCCTGTGACTGCTTTGACTAAAGTCTCATCCCACTGAGTGCACTTACACTTGTTTCACTCAACCACCATGGCCTCCTCTTTGACAAAGACAACCTGAGTTCCACTAACCTGGTTCTGTCTGCTCCTAAACTTCTTATTTCTCCCTCTCTTCCCTCTCAAGCTCTTCAATCCTTATTCCTTGCCCTTGACACTGCCTCCGAGTTCCTTTTTCTTTTCTGTACATAAATGTTACTGTTTAAGTTGTGGCCTTGTTAAACGGCTTACTTGTTGTAACACTGTCTACTATGTTTTTGTACTTAATGACATGGAACCTTTGTAAAAGAGCCTTGGCTCAAAGGTATTAATTCCTAGAACAATAAACTTTAAACTTCAAACTTCATTTTCCTGTTTTGAAATGAAGTGTTTTATGTTTTTTTCCCCAGTTTCATGTTGATTATGACTCACGAAAGAAAGATTGCAACTTAGGTTTACAGCTCACAAAAACAGGGCTAGATTTTGTGAGATGCAACAACCTAATTTCTCTAATATTTTGAAAACTATTTTAACTAAAAACCCTAAAGTATAAACCTTACATCTTACACCATTGACCAGATAACTTTCAGGTTAATGTTCTAAGTCATTTTTTTTGTTCTGAGGAACAAAGCATGCACACACATTCCACCTCTTTTTCCCATTTCTTGACCACTAAGGCTCATGAAAGCAGGGATCTTATTTCACAAAGGTGAGTTCTGATTCACAAAAGTGACACTTCAGTTTTGCATCTCCAGTTATGAAGCATTTGTGAAACATTAAACTGCATGTAATCTAACATTACATTTTATTTTCTTAATTTAAAATACATACATTTTTAAGTAAGGGAAAGGGGAAATTGTTTAACAAGGAAAGGCACATTAAGCTGAAGCTTGTTTCCAGGTGTGACTTGAGAGCACAAGGAAGTTAAGTGACTTGCTTAAGGTCACAGTGTATGCAAATGGAGGCTGTGGGATTCGAACCCAGATCACCAAGTTTGCAGCTCAGTGCCCCATATCACTAGACTACCTCCAGCAAAGCCTCCTATAAAAAAAATCATCCTTGAGCCAAACTCTAATAAACTTGAAAGTGTCTGGTTTCAACTCACAACAATTGTTGTGCTATTGGTGAGCAAAATACATGTCTTAAAAATCATACTTTTATGTATTTCTATTCTTCAAGAACCTTTGTACTGCTGAATTGACCATTACCAAATGCACAGGATCCAGAGATCCAGGCACTAACTATGTGAATGCCAAATTTCAGGCTATTCCATCCAGGGATGACCACATCATTAAGGTGTAGAAAGAGGGTATCATAGCAGTGCTAACTCATCCCAAATATAGAGATACTACTGCTCCCCTTCAAAACAACTGGTATGAACCATTTAATCATGTTAAAAAGGATATATGGGTCCATGACATGTCTAAAACATAGATACAGTATTTTTCAGTCTTCTCACGATAGACCGGTCATCAGAAACTATTCTTATATTAGTTCTGTCACCATGGAATAGCTAACCATTGAGAAAGCAGCATTCACAAGCTGATGACATCTCAATAGTATTGACTTGCCCTGAAGTCAGCAGCTGAACTCATAGAAAAACAGTTAGACCTTCAAACAAACAGCTGATTTAAAAGTTACAGTATAACTTTTAAACTAATATTGTATGAAAGAAATGCACATGGGTTTGACTAAAATTATATGATTTCTCACCATGTTTGAGGGAGTAGGACTTTCCTTTCCCCTGCTCATGAAGATGAACCATGTTTAGTGAGTCAGCAAAATAAAATAAAAAAAAATATCACACCTGAGCCCAAAGTTGTCATTTTATTTTCATTCCACCAGAAGGACTCTGGTGATTAACAGGTTTGCAGCTCAAGAGGATGCTTAATTCTGATAAATAAGGTAAAGATCATATTTTCCTGATGTTTGTGTCTTTTCTCAAGAGAACATCCTCCAGTCCTCGTCTTCATTCACACCTCTAACTTTTTGCAATGTTCCCAGTATGTGGATCCATCACATCTTCTTGTTTAAAACTGCCTGATTCTGATTGTAATTTATGGGTGGTTTCCTGATCACCTCCAGTCCCCCAAATATAGTAAATATACTCTAATGGAACATGAGTATGTATAATGCTGCATTTTGTAAAACTGAACTTTTTAACATCTAGCTCTCTGATACACTAGTACATTAAATTTTATGTATATATATTTCTGTTAAGGAACCACTGTAATCACATATGAAGTGATGTTTACCACAAAATTTAAGTTGAACCCTTTTGGTGGAAAGAAAATTAAACTACTATTTTGGATACAAGCGTGAACTCTTGGTTTTTTGGGGGGTTTTTTTTTGTGTGTAATAGGTCACACTCTCCTCTCTCTCTATATACAGTTGTTTAACCAAAATGATTTACTAAATATCCCCACACAAGAGGTTTGGGCATGCTGGAACCTGACTGTCTATATTCAGAGTCAGGCCACTACATATTCACCATGTATACAGAATATATGAAGGTAATAGCACACGGTTGTATGTTTGTGTTGTGGTATATGGACATCAAGGGTATGTTGGCATGAGGAGTAGCTGAGTAACTAAAACACACCTAAAATGTCTGAATATCATAGTACAAATGTACAACCCACACTGTATGTTACTATACTTATAAAACAAACTCCAAAACAAAATTAGAGAAATTTTGCAAGTAGAACCCATCATGCTTAATTCATCCCCGTTATGAAATTGGAGGGGAACAATATGCAGTCTTGAAACCTTAAATTATTGTGTTTCTATGTTACATGTGTTAAGATCAAAATAGTTTGCAACCATAACACATGACAGTTTTAGAAATAGAGCAGATTTCAACAGAAACAGTTGATATTAACTATTTTTTAATTTCATCAAAAGCATGTTGACTTATTTCTGGTTTTTGGGTAATTATATCATCTATTTTGGGCAACTTCTAGTGACGTGCCTCCAGAGATAAGTTTTTCATGGTTTTAGTCTGAGTAGATAATTCACAAGAGTGAAATTATCTCTTTTATAGATGAGTGTAGTAATTAGGGGTTTGGGGAGAATGAAAGAAAAAAATATCTTGAACTGTAAGTTTATACTGTATGTTTATGTAGTGTAAATGTAGTTTGAGACTAGTTTTGAATAAAATGACAATTGTGCAATGATACGTTGAAGAATATATGGTTCAGGAGGTGTTTTGGCCAATCAGATCAGTCAAAGAAATCATACCACTTTTATATTATAGTGGTACGGTAGTGCCACTGTAGTTAGGGTTGAGTAGGCTGTTTAATGTTAAACCCTTAACTTTACACTTTAATAGCTTCACCCCTGTTCAACAGATTTGCATGAAATGTTGCATGTATGGTCTGTGGGGCAAACTATCTCGACCTGCCTAATTTGGTTCTGGTTGGACATGCAGATTCAGAGATCTGTATAGTGCATTTTTAGGAAAAATTTGATTTTTTTGCTGTTGTTTTTTGTCATCACCTAGCACCCAGATGGTTTGGAATTTTGCTCTTCAATTTTTAGTGTAGAAATGGCTTTGATCTGTTCACAAGTTATAAGCATTTGAAATTTCAGTTGTGAGCATACTCAGTAGGATCTTTTGGCTAGATGTTTGATACCCTACTGAGCAAGCTCAGTACCAAAATTTCAAATCCTTATAACTTTTTGTGGTTTTTGCCAAATCACCAAAAGTCACCATACTGGGGGCAGGCCCTTTCTACTCTGAAAATTTCAGAACAAAATTCAAAACCACCTGGGCTGTAGGAAATGACAAAAACAGCAAAATAAAAAAAGATTCCTAAAAACACACAAAAACAATTTCTTTTTAAAACCAGACATTCGGGCTTCCTCAGCATTAATTCATTTTAATCAGTTTGCACGCAAGGCCTACACACAAAACAAAAACAGTAGTAATTTTGTTCCATTTGCAACTGTTCTCATAAGGTCATTAATCTGCTCTGCAGATAGAAGTTTTCAGATGGGAGCCACAACATTAAATGCTGTGTCTGAGCCAGCAAATGAAGTCATGATAGTCTCATACAGGGCTTATTATAAAAGTGGTGTGGCTTAAACACATTAAATGTATAATTAAATATATAAGTAATTGTCAGCAGCAGAAACTGGATCAGAGGTCATTTTGGGAGGTTTTGGGGCATCTACTTAGCTGTAGCTGCAGAGAGAGACTTCCAAAAACAATAAGATGCAAAACATTACTGAATGAAATTGCCATCTAAATATTAAACACATTTTCCCCTACAAACCCCTGTAGGAATTCTTTCCTGATAAAACAGCTTCCTCGCAGAGAGTTTAAAAATGCCAGGTTCAAATCCCATAACAACCACTGACTTACATGACCCTGAGCAAGTCTCGTGCTCTCCCTGTGCTCCATACAACAAATTTGTCAAAATACAGAGTCTATAAAAAAAGCTGTCAAAATTGTGCTTAGTTGCGAAGAGTTGTCTTCTCCAATAGATACTGGGTGAATGCCTATAGTACAAATGTTATTCATTCAGGCATTCATTCATCTGGTACCAATGGGAGAGGATGTCTCTCTGCAATGTGGGGCAGTTTTTTTTGTTACAGGTGTACTTTAATGTTTAACAGTGTCACAGATGTTTGGGGGCTTTGGGGGAAGGGGTGGTTTTATTCATTTGAGGGTGGAGAAGAAAGGGGGCTTTCAGTTATTTTTTTTTTATCGCAACTCTGTTTTCTCTGCCAGGTTGCAGTGACTACTGGCGGGGGCATTCAGCTGCTGGCCCTGCCCGCCAGGTGAGCACCAGGCTCACTCACATAATGGAGGATCCAGTACAGCCGTCGCCAGTCTGCTGGAGGGCCTCCCCGTGCCCTGCCCAGCCGGCCCGGCCCCGTATCCCCCCAGTGTGACTCCACAAGAGTTCTCCCAGTGAGGCAGGGTGTGGCCATCAAGCCACACAGTCACACCCAGTCATTTTCCACCTAGTTAGCCCCATTGGGAGCATGGACATGCAATGACATCCAGGCACTGTGTGCTGATGTCCACCGTGCCCCCCCCAACAAGTCCATCAGCATGTAGTGCCCCCAGGCGTACCCAGGGGCCACTACAATGCAGTGGATTCCTCAACCCTCTCCAGGATCAGGAGAGCAGTCTATGGATGCTCGATCCTGATCCTCCCCTGCTGACCCACCAGTGACCCGAGTCCGTTCCTGAACCCAGGTCGCTGGCGTGGCACGAGGTGTAGCATCCAGCACCTCAACCCTCAGCACCACTGGGCCAGCTGGGGGCTTTCAGTTATAATTAGAGGGATGGGATGTGAAAGGTGGGGCCGATGGTAGTGAAATAAATGGCTGAGCACAAATGATAAAATTATTTTTTATTACCCTTATTGCAACAGATTATCATAACAAAACATTTTCATATTTAAATTCTAGAGTTTTAACTTTCACATAAAGGAGCAGGAAAAGGATGGAGAGGGAATGAAGGTGCTATTTTAAATAGGAAGGCTTGCTGGACCAGGCAATTGAACATTGGCTTATATACAAATGGGTGGCACTGATCTGCTAATAAGCACTCCACATGGTATATAGAGTTATTTGAGGCAGTCAGTCTTGACTGCATTGAAGGTGAAGCCCAAGTCAGCAATACTAATTTGATAAGAATGATTGTAGCTTTAAGAGCCAACTACTGAAGAGTTTTAATTAGTGCTATGTTTTGCCATTCCTTGTGTAAAGCAACAGCAGACAGAGGTCATGCAGATAGAGATGTGTGGGGGATGTCTTTTGAAAAAACGGTGAATGCAGTCTTGCACTGAAGTATAGAGGTAGTTCATTGGGAGCTGTTGATAAATAACCTGCAAGCCCATTGATGAGGAACTGCAACAAGCTGTTAACAGTAAGGTGGACACACACACACACACACACACACACACACACACACACACACACACACACACACATCTGTATTTTGCTACTTATGTCTACATTTTATCATTCAAAAAATCCTTTGCTTACTGTTGGCTGAGCTGTTCGATCTCAGGCAACTTGAATAACCAGCCTTTAATATGGTACGTATTCCTGTATCACTACTTAGACTAAATAGGACTGTTTTTATTTCTTTTTAGTGGATCATCTGCTTCATTTACTATTATATGTATTACTTTAAAAGTACCGTATACAAAAAATGTCCAAGTTTGAACAGTTCTGTTAGGGATTATAAAGGGATTTCTTTTTTTTTTTTCTTAATATCCCTTTATTGATTCGATTTTTTATGTATGACACACATACTACTGCTGTGTAGAATTTTTCAAATTCATGCAGAACAAAAGATTGCGAAATTTTCAAAATGCCACTGAAATTCTGCCAAATTTCACCAGCAACGGAATGGTGAAATTCTGGGCAAAAAATAGTTGTGGAATGATTTTCCACTGAAAAAATGCTGTTTCTTGGGTCTCAATATTTTCCATGGATATTGCTGCAGAATAATTTTCCACGGAAAAACATGCTGTTATGCAGAATATTATTCCATGGATCACAGCAGGTGGAATTCTGCAGAACAATCAGCAATAGTCCACTGGAAATTCTGCCACAGAATGGTCATTCCATGCTATTTCTGCCAGCAGAATTCCACATTAAGTACAGCACTAAAACATACACAAACAACAAAGAGCCTCCAGTAAAACAAACTATGATGCATTGTCATGGTACATTTGCCCATTTAATACATAGAGGCCCAGATATTCAAACTGCACCCAAAAAGTGCGCAACAGCAGGAGCAAGCACAAGTCCATTGCGCCCATGCGCAAGAAGTGTGATATTCAAAAACTGCGCAGACCAAGATGTGCCTATGGCCGATGGCTGAATATCACACCACCTGTACCATAGCGCAACTAGGGAGGTGAAGCTGAGCATATCTGATGCACCATAGTGCAACAAGGGATGTTCAGCTGAGCAGTCCAGATGCGCCATAGTGCAGCCAGGGAAGCCCCCCAGCAGGAGGGCAGCAATGCAACAGAATAATCAGGGATGCAGGGGCCCACCACCCATGCCACAGATAGGCAGAGGAACACACAGCAGAACAGACATCGCCCCTCCACACCCCATGCACTGCACAACTGGGGGAGGGCTGGAATAACCACTGGCCCATGGAGACCAGCAACCAACCCACAGCCGGGCCATGGTGCCCCATCACACCCCTTGGCAAGCTGTGACCGGCACACAAGGATGGCCGACCACCCCATACCACATCATCCCACAAATGCAGAGTACACCCTGCACCATGATCCCCATACACCCTGCCCAGGAGTAGCACCCAACAGTGCAGGACACCCCATGCATGCCACCATCCCCACTGTGACAATGCAACCCTGTGCACCATGGAGCCATGCAAGGCAGCCCCACCATGGACACCCTGCAGTGGGCGGCAGCAGACAGTGATGCAACAGATGCATACACAGTGCCACCCTGCACGTCCCCCCTGAGGTACAGCTGAGAGACCGACCATGTGTCAGCACACGAGGTACCCCACATGCGACAGGACATGCCCCGGACCCCACCTCCAGCAGTACAGCACCCTGCACACCCTCCCAAGGACACATCCAGTCCCAGCACTGGCCACAGCAGCCACCACTGACACACCAGCAGAACGTGCATATCACAGACATGCAAGGGTGTCAGCTGCACAGGCCATGGACGGTCTGACAGGGGTGCCATGCACACAGTGCAGGCACCATGGACCACTGCACATAGGCATTCAGTGTACAGAGTACAACACACAAACCACAGACAGTGACTGATCCCCCTGCCCACACCATAGGGGGTTCACCTCTGCACACACACACACACACACACACACACCTATGCACCACCCCTGATGCCATGCACACCACTGCAGCTGAGCACTTGTAGCCCACTGCAAATCAGAGACCACCACAGTTGTCATAACAAAACAAATGTATTGAGAACCGGAAATACAAAAACTATATACAACTATATACAATTGGGGAGAAGGGCCACATACCAGGTGGGGGCGGTTAAGGGGCAGGGGTGAACATATGGGAGAGGGAAGAAGGGGTGTGAGGGTGGGTCCAGGGGGGAAGGTGTTATTAGGGGCATGGAGTGCTCATCGTGTGCCCCGGTCCTCCTCCACGTGGCACCTATGTTGTCTCCTCCTCCTCACCCCGTGGCGGTCCATCCTCTGCAATAGTTCCAGGGTCACCCTCACCACCTGGAGCAGCTCCTGCACACCTCGCTCCAGCTCCTGGAGTCACTGTCCACCTAGGACAAGGGAGCAGAGTCAATAAGTGCAACTGTCCAGCCCCCTACAGCCCACCCATTGTGCATGGCATACAGCCATATGCCACGCCCCTATGATGGTGTGTGACCACCCACAGTGACAGTGTCCACAAGACCTGCCTACCCAGGCAGCCACAGCCATGTGGATCACTGCACACACCTACCGCCCATGTCCTGCACAGCACCACCGTGGCCATACAGTGACTTGGCTATGCAGTGTGAAGGCAATGGCACAGCCATGTGCCTGGTGCATGCATGGAGCACCATTGATGCACTCCCAGACATGCAGTGCCACTGGACATTGGTGACTATAACAAGTTGCGTGCATGGCAGTGGTGTCAATGGATGGTGGTCATGCCCCGCTGCCCACCCAGTTATACAGCATGCAATAGTAATCATGGATGTAAGGCACTCACCATCATCAAGCTGGTCCACGTGCCACGACAGACCTTCAGCCCTCCTGTCCTGCTGGTCCTCCAGGTGGCGCCTCCGCTCCCTCATCTGCCAGCGTTCTTCTGGGCCTAAGGTGCAAACATGGAGAGAGGAACATCAGTAAAATCCGGTAGCAAAGTCCCCCCACACCCATGTGTGTGCAATCCCACACAGCCATACCCATCCACCCCACACCCTGATACCACCACCATGGCCAACAATGGACGGCCCTCCCCATGTGCCGGACACATCCAACCATGATAACCGTATGGACAATAACAGTGTATGTATGGATGGGGCATCTACCTGGCCATGGCACTGTGCCCCTCCTGGCACATGCCTGCAGGTGGGAAAGCAGGTCTGGGTCCCTGTGCCCGAGGTCCCCATAATGGTGACAACACTGCTCCACCGCGCACCCCATACCAGTGGTCTCCTCCAGAGCATCGGCCACCTCCTACCACACTGCACTCCTGGCCCTGTCCAGGGGTGCATCACCATATAGAGCCCCAGCATGGGGCTCTACAGTTGCCACCATGTTGGCAAGCTCCACCTGGCTCCACATCACTGCCCTTCTCCGCGCCATCTCAGCAAAGTGGTGGAGTCAAAATGGTGCTCGGCAACGCAGTCCTGCCATTCCCTATCACGTTGTCACCGAACAGCACAATAGTGGTGCACCCATGCCTGATGTATGGTGCCTAGGGGGCAAAGGTTTGGCACAGGGTCAAGGGTCTCTCGCGCACAGACAGCCACAGTGCGATTGGAACCCAATGTGTGTAGCACAATTGGGTGCCTGTGTGCCACTTCCTGTAGCAGCCTACAATGCTGTTGCCCCAGTGTGCCTACGATGCCCCAGTGCCACAGCGCCATATATGTGAACAGCGCAGTAGCACCACTGGCACAATGGTGGCCATGCCCTGTATTGCCTCCCGCACACAGCACATCAGCAGTGCAGCAGGCACCTGCGTCATCAACCCGGGCATGCGCAGTTAGGTGTGTACTGTGCATGTCACAGAACTGCGCCCTTGGCTCAGCACGTTCAACACAATTGTGCAAAGCGCAACAGCGAGATATTCAGCCAGCATATGCAAATCAGCTAATCAGCCATTCAATGGCACAGTCACTGCATTTGCATCCACTTAAAAATGTGCCTCGCCTCATTTGCATGCGTTGCGCTATAAAAATGTGACATTGGGCTGCACTGGCCATAGTCAGTTACTGCAGTGTATTGCGGTGAGTTGCATGCTGTTTGGGAGTATGGACTGTGGTGTTTGGGACATGCATGCGACTGCACAGTCACAGGTAACACCTGTCATTCTCACAGGAGGAATCATGACCGATCGTGATGTGGAGGAAGAGGAACAGAGATGTGGGAGGAAGAGGAGGCTGAACTTCACAAAGGCAGAAATAGATGCCCTGTTTGAGGCCTACCTCGACCAGGAGCCACTGCTCAGTGGACGCCAGGGAACACTACAAGCCCATGCTGCTGCATGAGAAGAACAGGCGCATGCTGTCAACCTGCATGGCAGCCACCAGCGCTCTGTGCAGGAGTGCAGAAAGAAGATGGGCACAGACAGGTGGAAAATTAAGGAGAAGGTGGCTGCCATCAGGGCAGCACGGTCTGCGACTGGTGGGGGACAGCCGGAGGTGCAACGCTTGACCCCACAAGAAGAGTGGGTTGCTGGCAGCATGCAGCGTTGTGCCATCGAGGGTGTTCCGGGTGGTGGATTCCAGATGGGTGGTAGCCCATCACTGCATGGTAGGTCCTGGTCTGTCAATGGGGGGGCAGGGTAGGTTACATACATTAATGCTACTGTTTTTCCCTTACAGCTCCTGAGCATCTACATGGGTCAGCGGTGGTAGGCTTCTCCACTGAGGGCAGTAGCATGGAGATGGAGGAGGGCCCGTCCACCTCCACAGGCATACGGGAGTCAGGGCAACGGTGAGCCTGCCTGGACATCCGGACTGATGTTGGTGGAGCAGGTGCAGAGGATGCCCTGCCCATGTCCCAGCATGCCAGTGTCCATGGATGCCAGCATGCTGAGACTTGGGCTGGTGTCGGATCCATCACCGATGATGATGGAGCTAACGTCATGGGCAGTGAGACGTGTGGGCCACAGGATGGCCACACAGCAGGTGACATCACAGGCAGGGCTGTGGGTGGTGCCGCCGTGGAGGCCTGCTTGACATCACAGTCCCAGCCTGTTCCTGTCTGCACCAGTGGGGCAGCACTGGTGTGTGTCCAGGACAGTGGGGCTGTTGCGGCCACTGCAGCGGCACCATTGAGTCCTGGAGAGTGGCAGCCGGAGGGGCAGTATCAGCAGTCAGCCAATGGCCATGGGGGTACAGTGTCAGGGAGTGGCATCAGTGCACCACCTGTGGACATGCCCAGGCCTGGCCCTGGTGTGCAGCGCCCACCCACAAGGGGTGATGACCATCAGGGTCGTGAACACCATGAGGGACAGCATGCCAGTCAGGCAGATGACCTCTTAGATAAGCAAACCCGCATACTCCAAGCATCAGTCAATCAGCAGATGTGGCTTGTGATGGTGGTGGATGCACTCAGTGCGGCTCT
Source organism: Neoceratodus forsteri (assembly GCA_016271365.2). Classification (NCBI taxonomy): domain Eukaryota; kingdom Metazoa; phylum Chordata; order Ceratodontiformes; family Ceratodontidae; genus Neoceratodus; species Neoceratodus forsteri. The sequence continues at coordinate 1,157,301,201 of CM057456.1, read as the reverse complement.
GCACCAGGCAGAGGAGCGGCGCAGCAGAAACACTGCTCTGCTCCTGGCAGGGATGGACCGGTTGCGGGAGAATGTGACCGCTGCCATTGACAGGCAGACACAGGCATTCACAGCAGTCATGGCCACAATGGGCACAGTTATTTGCCCATGCGTTGCAGACACTGCGCAGTGCAATGTCCACCCCCCATTACCGGCATCGTGCGACACCATCCTTGTCGACACCGGGTTCAGCTGTGGGCATCCTGAGCACACCTGGTGCAGGCATGTTTGGTGTGCTGCAGACCCCTGCGCAAGCACGGTTGTGTTCATGCAGTGGAAGCCCTGGGGGACCGTCAGTGCCTCCCCATGAGGCCACTGGTCAGCCTGTCACTGCTGGCAGGTCTCGGCGGGGCCACCCATGCATCCGTGGTGGCTGTGGCACTGTGGCGCATGACTGACCTGTCTTGCAGCACGGCTACTGTCTGATGCTGTCCTGTGTGCATTGTGTTGTTCAGCGTGCAATGCACGAGTGGGGTACCCAGCCCTGCATGCACACGCACGTTCCATCTGCACACCCTCCCGGCTGCTGTCCACTGTGGCATATGCATGATGATGCCTGCATTGCACTGTCCACCACTGTGCAATGGTGCCCAGCGTCTGACACATGCACAATGACAGGCAGTGGGCGTGGTGGTCTGTGGATGTGTGTGTGGCTGGGGTGGCAGTCTGGGTCGGTGTGCCTCCTACCCTTTGTGCATGTCTTGTGAGGTGTGTGTGTGTGTGTGTGTGTGTGTGTGTGTGTGACCGCGTGCCATGTTAGACCTTGCCCATCCCTGGTGGTGTTTGCGGTTCCATGCTCGGCCACTTCCCTTGACAGCATGCATCCCTGGTGTTTGTTCATGCGTGTTCATTGGTTGTGCCTTTGCCACTGGTGGTTGCACATGGCCCCATGACTTAGCTGGGTTGGCTGAAGTGCTCCTCTGTGATGGTGTCCCAGTTCAGCTGTGCCAGCTGGATCAATCGGGGGTCCCGTCGCCCAAGGGGGAGCTGCCCATCACCATCTTCACCAGCATCCTCATCGTCCCTATCGCTGTCCCCCTCTTTAACCTGTATGGCTATCCCACAGTTGTTGGCCATGTTGTGCAGGATGCAACAGGCCAGGAATAGTCCACAGGCCTTTGAGGGGCTGTACTGTAGGGCACCGCCAGATGTGTCCAGGCAA